>BGPR01004235.1:1715-21047 GCA_013235015.1 Araneus ventricosus | reverse complement strand
CCCCCCCCCCCCATAGCTCACAATTGCCACCACTGACATGATTTGTTACAAATTTCCTGTTGCATTAAAGTGGGGAAGTTCCTAAGTTTCTTTCCAACTTAAATGGAGTTTAGTGTAATCACCATTAGTTTCACTGCATTTGTCCAAATAATAATCTATTCTATCATTTAGAGTGATATTAAATCAATTGTTGCTGAGCTGTGCAATTTCATTTCATCCATATAGCAAACCTTTTACCAGTACACAATCATTTTAATGAAACGCTTAGCAAAAAAGTCCAACAGTGTTATATCGGAAATTTGGAGACATGTAACTGTGGCAAAAAATGGCCTAAACTATTACTGACATTGCTCATCCATGATCTCTAAACTTCTATGTCAGTTAGTGATCTCTATGCTTGCACCAATCTATAAATGACGCGTCAGTTTCAGAACTATTATCATGTGTGGTTTTCTCAATAACTGCTTATAGAAAGTCACTAGACGTGTTACTGATGTTATGTCTGGTACTCTCGTTATAACTATTGGGTGAACATGCCTAACTTTCATTCTGCCTCCCCTTTTCTAAAATTGTGTTATGGATCTTTTTTTTTTAATGCTTTTGTGTGCACCTCTTGTTTATTCCTCGCCCCTTGTTGGATGAAGTTACATGTGTACTTCTTATGAATATATTTTATTTATTTATATTACATTATGTTTATTTTTATAAATTTTCTTTATTTATTATACATTTATATTTATTATTATGCATATTATTTATGCTTCTATGATTAATTATTTTTATTATTTACTACTTTCCACCCAAGATGGGTGTTGTATGTATTTTCCGAAGTTTTTCTACCTGCTGGCGTGACTCGTGTCAAGCTTTACACCCTTTGGGTAAGCTGAGTTGGCGGGAGTTAAATTTCTAAATGCCTTCCATGTGTCGATATCCCAAATGCACTGCTTTGCTATGAAGGTAAATTTTCTTTCATTGTAATTCCACTAGATCAATCACTCACTGAAATTGTGCATGCAAAAACTCATGACGTTTGAAAGCCATCCATTTCGTCCCTAATTTCAGAATTACTCAATTTCTCACTGGACGTGGAAACTTTAAAGCCTATCTAAAACGATTCAATTTATCTCGTACAGACTTGTGTTCCTGCACTAGTGGAGAGATTCAAGATGTCAATCACTTGATACTTTCCTGCTCTAAATTCACTCCTGCTAGATGTTTACTCATCAGCACTCTAAAGAAGAACAATTTTGCATGGCCTCCATCTTTCTCTACTTTAGTCCAGAACAAAACTTGTTTTGCATAATTTTGTGAATTTATCGACAGCAGTTTCCCCCACATTATATAGACTATAAACTTTGTATGTGTTCTGATGGCATTTACATTTTTTTCCTTTTAACTTTTGTTTGTTTATTTTAATTTTTCAATTTTTGAAATTCATTTCTTTTCTCTCAATTATTTTTGGATCAGAACCTTTTGTTTTGTTAACTGTTCGAAATTTGTGTGTTTTATATGTTGTGTGATAGTTTGCGTATTTGTGTGCTTTTATTTGTTTTTTAAGTACTTTAATATTTTTTCATTTTCCCCCACCTTGTACTCCATTTCTCGTTATTATTCATTTTTTTGTTGTGTATATGTGACCAGTTATTTTGTATCTATATCTTCTTAAAAGTTTTTATTATGTTTCGGTATTTATTCCCCTAGTTTATTCACTTCATTGCTTAATACCATTCACATGTTCGTATGGATGTGACCAATTTTTTGTATATTTGTTTTTTCCCCCTTTTCTGTTTGTAATTTGCATTTGTATCATTTAATTTGAAGCTTCCTTCAACCCTTTTTTCTTAGTCTTTTACTTACTTCTGTTAAGCCTTGTGTTGTACTTGTTGGTGCACAAGGAGTTATTTTTCAAGAGATTGCAAAAAAAAAAAAAAACCATCATACACTACCTTTGCTAGGCCTAATCTCTTTCACTCGCCCGCGAAGTCATGATTGTAAGTGATTGGATTTGTAGTGTGGAATAAAAAGGCAGGTTATCAACTAAAATATATATTCTAGGACAATATACACATTATTTACATGCTTGGACTATTTACATATGTTTAAAAGAAATTAGAATAACACAAAACAAAAGTTTATAGATTCATCTCGAACCAAACAATACACACCTACGCCAGAGCCCATCTGTCCTTTTTAACATAGGACTACGCTCCTCCCATTGGGGTCTCAGAAAGGAAATTGATGCACACGCCAAAACACCACAAAACTTGGTATGGGAGATCCTTTATATCTCGGCAACTACATATTGTTACAAAGCTATAAAGTCGTTTCCCTGAGATGCTAATCTTGGCGACCAAGGGAATTTTCTAGAAGGACCTCGAACTTTCAACCTATTTCTACTGTTTTCATGAACTTTCTAGAGATTACGTCACTTCCTGTTGAAAGGTATAAAAGCAAGCTCTCAAGCCAAGTCGCTCAGTTGGAATTTGATCAGCAAGCAAGCTGGTGAGCTAACAAGAAACCTTTGAGCACTGTGTTGAGATTTATTGGTAGTCTCTGTTGTGAATTTTTACTAGTGCTGTGTTAATACTTGTGCTACGTTTTTTTGCTTGGAATATATGTAAAATAAAGAGCTTTATTTTTTTAATCCTGCTTATTGGATTGCATTCATGCACACCCACTAGACGATTTTGTCACAATATGTTAAAAACATAACTAATGTCTTAATTTAGAGATAAAGGGTAGCAACAGAAGTTACGTAACTAGAAAAACTTACTTAAACTTAAAAAACTTGCGAGAAACTTTGGGAAACAAAAGAGTCACATGAGTAAAGTAGTCCTACGCCTTTAACATCACTGGCTGTTTGAAAAGACAGCCTCCCATCTTTTTTTTTTTTTTTCTTTTCTTGTTGTTTCCGTTCCTCCAAAAATCACGTGACCTGTCGTTTCTTGAAGAGTCTATCAATTCCGCTGCTGGGGGTGATCACAGGATCCTCACAGAACAGAACGGCGTCTCTTACCCCCGTACCCGTGACCAGACCAGTCACTGAACGGTTTGATGGGCAAGACACAGGAATTTTATTTAAGAAAAAAGTAAAACAAAATAAACAAAAAGAAAGAAATATTTACACTATGTACAGCACAGGCATTTTCACTGTTATACTATTAGTTCGTAGTTTCTTTTCTTTAGATGATGTTATTCCTTTCTTTTCTAAAGGGGGGGGGGGAATGTCCGGTAAAAGGGCTTTTTGTTCAGGCCACTGGAAAGTTGAAGTCTAAGGAGGCCGGAAAAACAGGATCCTCACAGAGGGGATAAAAAAATGATCGTGTGTTTTTAGACTGTACCCCTGTGTATTGTATATTCAATAAATCATTTAACTGAAAGTTACTTGTGACAGCTCAGTTATAAGATGGAAATGTAAGCTTTTTTCCTTTACAAGTAGATTAATGGAAACTGAAAAAACCTGCCAACAACTGCGCCAAGCCAATGAAGCCTTAGACAGAGCATTGATCACTGAAAGGGACCAAAAGAGGGTGATTGAAGAAGAGCTGGATTTGGCGAAAGAACATCTTTCTGAAGAGGCCAAAGCATCTGATGAAGTAAGGCTCAAAAGATTATTTTAATAGTTTTAGAGCTTCTGTAACTTAAGATTTTAACATCCATTGCTTCCAATGGATTCCATCCCATGTTAGAGTATTTGGCAATGAGGAGGCAGACGTACTTGCGAAAGAGGGAAGTGCTCTCCCTTCTGCAACCTCTAGTGAACTCTTCACGTCCGAAATATATTCTATCCATAAGGCTATAGCAAATTCTGCTTGGAGAAATCCTCCCACACATGATTGGTATGCCGGGAACCATCCTGGTCTGTCTCTACAGTCCGTAGGCACAAGATCCGCTCAGACTGCATTGGCCAGGTTGCGTAGTGGACACATTAAAAGCTTAAAATTCATCGATAGGGAAAATACTTTTCTTCTTGCCCTTGTTCCTGTCCTGCTTCTCCTGCCCATATCATTGACTGCATTGGCGCCTCTGCAAGGCAGCTGTGGAGTGGGGAGGGCAAAGGACTTGTGGAGTTACTAGAGCGACATGGTGTCATGGACCTGGTCTAATCTTGGGCCAGGGGGACATGAAACAACAACATGAAAGATTTTAAAAGATTACTTTTTTCCTTTTTAAAAAAAAATCTGTTTCTATATTGTCTTGTTCTTCTTTATCTTTCCAGTATCAAATATTGTTAGGAGAAATCAATGAGCCAGAATTCTTCGCCGAAACGAACTTTTCTGTCAGTAAGTATATTTTTTTACATGCTGAAATTTGGTTAACAAATTGATGTACTGGTAAATCTCATTTATGTCACAACACTGAATAAAAATTTGATACTTTCTTGTTTAAAGGAATTTGAGCATATCATCATTCTGAATGAAAAGGGACATAACTGCAAATTGAAAAAAAAAAAATTAAGTTACTGACTTTTCAGAAATTAGTTAGCGATACAGAGACAGTGACTAAACTGTAGTAATTTCAGAAATTAATTATAAGAACTTCAGTTCATGAAACAGCTTTTAAAAAATTTTAATTTTTTCCCCCTTTAAATTCTTCCCTATTCTCTAAAAATTGCTAGTGTGAGAGTTATGTCATTGTTCATTTAAACCTACGATACATGAAGTAGAGGATTTTACCTTTAAATTACAGAGTTGAAGATATCTGAAACACCCCCTTACAATGAAGAGGGGCGTTTTGTTGAAGAATCAGGAAAGTGCTTGCCCGTCTTTTTAATCCTATTTAGATAAAGTCTCTCATCTGTTTTGACCACCCATACAATTACTATTATTGTCCCTCTCATTATCAATAAATGTACCCATCACACATAAAGTGATGCAATAAGACAAGTTAAGTAAAATAATCTGCTGTTTGATTAGAAGAGAGACATGAGTTCCTCAAGGGGAATGAATACCTAATCGTTTGGTAACATTTGTATTGGTCCGTATGTAAATCTCTGCTGATATAACTTCTGCAACAGCTATGAGACAAATTATTTTAAGAATTATTACTAATATAATAGCCCAGATCCTCCGGTAACGCTCTGACGTCACCAACAATAAAACTCACGCCATAGCACTGTGAGACATTAAACAGCATTATTTCATTGTTAGAGAACCTAAATTTCAGTAATTTTAAATTTAAAAGAGTAATTGTCATTCTAATTTCAAATTTAATAGCTCTAAAATAGTGAAATAAAATTTTCTATCAAATTATATAAAATTTATCTCGCTATGATCAATAGTTCCCGAGAAATTTTAAATTATATTAATCCTATATTTCAAATTAATTTCCGTTTTTTAATAGAAAGTAGTAAATTACGTCAGTGGTATATCATGCGCGTGATGTAGTTTGGATGCCAAATTGTATCTGAATGCATTTGTGGCGATGTTGTTTTCTTACCAAGAATTAAATTAGCCACCAGTGACGTGAATCTGCCATTCGTTCTCAACCGCCGCCAGTTCCCGTTAATTCCAGATCACACGATGACTATCAACAAATCGCAGGGGCACCTCAGTGAGACTGTCTTTTCACATGGACTGCTCTATGTTGCACTTTCAAGGTCTAGGATTCCCAATCACGTTAAAATTTACACAAAGACATCTGAAGTGCAAGGAAAATTATTAAACAACAAAAAATACTTCACACGGAATGTTGTTTACCAAGAGGTTTTTTTGAATAAAGTAATATTTAAATAATATGTAAATAAAAAAATATTTCCTGTCATAAAACATATGTTTATTTTATTTGTTTTCAATCAATGTTAAACATTTCTCTCTCGCATATATATCTATTTAAACACTTCAAATTTGAAGGGAAATCTCTCAATATAGAGGCAATTTGCACCTGTTAAACCATGACGGGTGATTTTCTAGTATGAATAAGAATGGTCTTACTCTTATCCTTTGTCATTTCTGGTCCTGGATTTGTAAAATTATATTCATCAACATTTCCAGATACTTTCAAAAGTTATCCTTATTATTAGTTTAAAATCCGCTGGTATAACTTCTGGTCCCAGCCATTAGACAAATTATTTTGAGATTTATCTGAGGATTAGAGTAGGACCATTCTTATTGTGAATCCTTTGTCGCTCCTGATAACCATACAAAGGCCTCTGAAATTGTAAAATGGCACATTGTTATATTTTATTTTTGTCAAAAGTTACTGATTCAGCAATGTTCTTTTCAGGTCGAAATATCAGGCCGTATGTTTATAGATTGCGACGATGGCTCAGAGGACGAAGGTTTGTAATTTTACTTTATACATCAAACAGGATCGAATTATTAGATTGTTTGAAAAGTCATGACTTAATTTTACAGCAGATGGAGCTGATTCCATTTTAGAATTCTGGAGTCATCTATGTGGGGGATGAAGGAGAAACAACAGAGGAATTGGATTTTTATAAAGGATTTAATTAAAAAAAATAGAGGTGAAAGAAAAAAAAGTATAAACACCAGGAAATTGCCTTCGCCCATCTTGTTTCGACTCATTCTATCGATGAGAATGTACATGTACATGCTTTTTTACAGAAGTATTAATGTTCATTAAGTTTCAGTTCGTAAAATGTATGCAGAGCCTCCTGTCGGTTTAACCCTCTTATTCCTAAGACCATTGGAACAAAGGGACCTCAAAATACGGGAACACCCAAGTTCCTCTTTGTAAAATGACCAAAATTCACTCCCCACCTCAAAAACTGCAATGACAGCTAGCACTCTCTGAATTCTAAGACCCCCCCCCCTATTCCCCAAACACTTCTGGGTGAGCTATTCTAACAAAGAAAGCATGTGCTGTGGGTGTGGAACAAAATCACAAAAATATTAAAACACATTATGATTTTAAAAGTCGTATTTTTTTTTAAATTTAAAATATTATTTTAAAAGACCATTTCCAAAAGCAAGGGTTAAAAAGTCAAAACACACAGCACCGAATCCTCTTTAAAAAAAAAAGGAGTTTAAAAGTTTAAGATGAAAATACACACTTGAAATAAAAAATAAATTGCAACACGGCGTCAAAAGCAGGGTACAATAATTAAACACAACCTATAAAAAACATTTAAAATTGGTCGATTGCATAAGAACATGGAAAATTAAAAACCCATAAAAATATAAAAAAGCTGGATATTAGTCGAGAGTAAAAAGACAAAATAAAACATATATGTATTCAAACTGAAACATCCAGAGTTCAATAATCGTAGATGAATTATGCTCCATCAGCAAGTGACCACATGCAAATTTGATCACACATCAAAAATTATTCGAGCTTCGATGCGATGTGTTGTTTTGCATCACTATACTCGGCTTATCTTGCACCGTCAAACTTCCACTTGCTTTGCCCTCTTCAAGGCTCATTGCATGGTATAACATTCAATTCAGGCGAAAGTGTAAATCAACACCTTGTTCAATTTATCAGTGATAAAAGCAGGCCCTGACCTGAAAAACAGCAAAAGGTATAGGGGAGAGCCACCAAATTTGGGCCACCTGGACACTTTTTATTACATGGTGATGGAGAAATAATTTTAATGAAAAACAAGGTTTAGAATTTTTTTTGTAGTTTCTTTATCTTCACAATGGTGTAATTAATTTTTTATTAAGACACTTTCAATTAGGAAAAAAAGGAGCTTAAAAGAATGTGTCATCGGTCCAATCAAGGAAGCTGGTTGCTTACATTGGACCACTTGTTTCTTTCCGTACAGTTAAAGCAAGAATGTTTGTTTATTCTCAACTTCACACCAGTACACAATGTATGAACCACAATATGATATTTTATGCTCTATATCAGCAGTTCCCAACCTATGGGCCGCAGAACAATTGTCAAGAGTCGATCTTTTATTAATTTAAAATTATTATTAATTTAAAATAAATAAAATTAATTATTAATTTAAAAAATTAATTAAATAAAATAAATTAATTTTTGTTTTGTAAACAATATATTTTTAATCAGTTTACAGTAATCTTTACTAATTACTGACATTTTATATGTGCGTACAATATTATATATATATATGAATGTTTGTATTTTTTTACTTGTATATAGTTGGTGGATCTCAAAATGTTTTTTACACAACAGGTGGTCCACACAACCAAAAATGTTGGGAACCACTGCTCTATATCATTTCCTGTTTTTTCTCACAAACAGTATAAATTATACATATCCTTTTATACTTTTTGATCCAACATTTGATGACTTTAGTGTCCTTTTTTTTGCTTTGACTTGTTCTAATTCCAATTTATGAGAACTACTAGCGGTTGATAAACTGCTTTCTGAGCTTTTCCTGTAGTTCGCAATAGTAACCCCCGTTGATATAAACGCTTCAATCTAGGCAACCTTTAAACAAAAAAAACTCCTCTAACCTTATTTTTAAATTATTTTAATAAAGTAATTAAAATAAATTGTAGCAAAAGAAATTTCCTATCTGAAGGTATAATATCATATTTTCCTACTTAATTTAAAATAGTATAAGGGTTTTTGTCTTTTGTTAAAATAATTAATGGATGATATCTGAACCTAAACACTTGATCTCTAACTGTAACCACATAGCGCTTTCTAATAAAAAATATCATACACCCTATTTACATTGTTAAAAGATAATTTGCCTATTTTATGGCCTAAATATCTAATAGAATTGAAGTTATGATACCGGTTTTTATTGGCGACCCTCTCCTATATCAATGATGACTTTTTGCCCTTTTGTGCTCAATTCAAAATGCAGCATACGAACTGTGAGGGAGGTTAGACAGCACATAAACAAGTTAGAAACACATGGGAATGTGTGACCGGAAGCGCCACTCGGATGGGCTAAATGATACACAGAGATGCAGAAAGGACCAGCCAATAAAGGAATGAAATCTCTTTTTATCTGGTGATACTTTACTCTTGGTCAGTGCGTGCACACATACTTGCTGCAGAATGTCCCGTATTCACACTAATTCCAATGAAAATTTGCAAACATTTAGTCACGCGGTACACCCAGTTCGGGTACCATTCCACATACATTTATATCCAGCCCTTCCATTGCATAAACTGCTCCATACATAACCTGTAAACTGTTGAATATTCTCCATGTGCTGTTGAAACTTCAAATGAATAGTTATGAAATCCACCTAGAGCGCTGGCAAACCACATCCTCTAGTTCTTTCGGTTGGCGTTTCTGATCATTCTTTCCTATGTAATTTTGGTTTGTTTTCTACCTTCAGAGTCGGATTTAGCCCTTGAAGCGTTCTGTGGAAAAGTAAAAAATTGCGACCCTTTAGAACTACAACGTAAGCATTCTGAAAAAAAAAATATATATATATATGGTCTTTTTTTACATTTTTTTAGCGATCGTACAATAATCAACAGTGTAACTCAGTAATTGACAAAAATACTTATAATAATGTTTCACTTAAAATACTTCTTTTAAAAAATAGTTTGCAGGACTATAATTCAGACGAATTTTTTTTTTACGAACTTTTAGTTCAGAGAATTCTCTAATTCATTCAGAAACAGCTACTCAGTTCATATTCAATTCCTAATATAGTGAGGTCTGACAATCTCCTCTCTGATGTTGTTCACAAATAGTTCTTGATTATATTTAGTTTGGAAAAACTACGTTACCCGGATGCAACACCTATTGGAAGAGTTAGTAAAATTCTTAGAGCAATGCTCAAGTTTGGATCAAAATTCACACAGACATTGCCTTTTATATATATAAATTACAGGAGTAGTTAGTGCCTTGAAAGTTTTGTGCTCATTAGTACATAAAATTAGACTGATATATTGTTTTTTTTTTTTAATTTTTCACTTAAAATACTTCTTTTAAAAAAATAGTTTGCAGGACTATAATTCAGACGAATTTTTTTTACGAACTTTTAATTCAGAGAATTCTCTAATTAATTCAGAAACATCTAAACAGATACTCAGTTCATACTCAATTCATCATATAGTGAGGTCTGACAATCCTGTTTGAGATGTTGTTCGCAAATAGTTCTTGGTTATTTTTAGTTTGGGAAAACTACATTTCCCGGATGCAACACTTCTTGGAAGAGTTAGTAAAATTCTTAGAGCAATGCTCAAGTTTGGAGCAAAATTCACACAGACATTGCCTTATATATATATAAATTATTGGAGTAGTACCTTGAAAGTTTTGTGCTCATTAGTACATAAAATCAGATTGATATATTGTTTTTATAAATTTTTTCAGAAACTTTTCTAATAAATTCAGAAACTCCATTGCGATTTTTTTTTCTCATTTTATTTTGACAATTTTGCACTCCTAAATTTTTTTACTCCGTGCCAGTACATGGACTAATGGAGTGTGCGTCCGGCCCTGCTACCTTCCCTAACAACTTGTATGCTGAATTTTAAATCACCCTGTATATAAATGCATCATGACTTTTTCAACAATTCAATATTTTCTATGAAAATATCTGTTAAGTGCATAATATATGCCAAAATTTTGAAATCACTCATTCTTTTCGTTTCAGAAATTACATGTGCCGAACGGTGAAGAGTAGAAATTATCCTCAACTTGTATATATATTTTATATCTTTTTCATTCACATATGGCTTTTAACCTGCGTTTTCAGTTAGCTTTGAATAAATCTTGAAAAATTATGGTAAAAGAACTATTTTTATAGAACAGATGCTATTATCGATCAATCCAAATATTGAATTTCATACTAACATGTGAAAGCAGTTAGCTGCATATTTGTTCCTATTTCTTTGGAAGCTGAAAGGTTGTCTTTAATATTTAGTTCTGCATTTATTTCAGCTTCATCAGCAAATTTGTCTTTAGTCTATAAGCAAAACTTTATTTAATTGTTAGCAAAGCTTACTAAGCATTTATGCGATATTTGTATATATGTACTTAAGCAAGATTTTTTACTCACGAAAGACATTGAAGCTGCCATAAAATGTTATGATGAATTTTATCTTTTTGTTGTAAATCAATTAATTTCACTTTTAAAAAACTATTTATTTAAGGCCTGAATATTATGTGCAAATTTTTATGATCTTAAAGTTCTAAAGTTGTGGTTTTCCATTTTTCTTGGATAATTAATATATGTTGTGTAGTAATAACTTTGTGAAATGAATTAAGCAACCAGCTATGATAAAACCTTATGTAAAAAATATGATTGAATTATTTGAACCACCATTTTATATTCAAATATAAAGATGTAAGAACTATTTTATTTTAAAAAGTTGGTTGTACAATGAGCAGCTATAAACATGTTTCTTAACTGACTATATTTTGTTTGTAATTCTCCGTGATACTGATGTTAATTTTGATAAATAGTGAAATGCAAACAGTAATTGTACTCCGATTAGTTATTAAATTGGTTTTATTTCAAGAGTGGAAAATTTTATTGTACCAAATTGTTAAACAGAGACTATAAAACAGCCTATATATAAAAACAGAGCATTATTTTACTGATGAATTCAGACGCTTGTTTGAAGTTTACTGATGCTGCTACAACTTTCCTCTTAATTCTCAACTAAGTTCTAAAATCATGCTTTATCTGTTTGTGTGTTTATATGTGTTGATAAAAATTGGGTTGGGAAAATGCACTTTGAAGGTTGCTATATTGCTTTTGTGGGTATTTATGCATATGTATTTTTTAAAAGTTATCATTGTGAAAGACTGTATTGTGCATTTAGTAGAAATTAATAATATTAATTATTCTCCATACTTACTTCTTGTTAGTTAAGTTAAAAAAATGTAATTAAAAGGAGTTTTTTTACGTTCCATTTATATTCATGAACATTTCTTAGATGTTTAAAAAGTGAAATATATTGAGTAAAAAAAAAGAATTAATTTTTCTTTTAGTTCTTCAGTTTATTTATCAGTTTTTAAAACTTATGCAATAAGGTTTCTGATTACAGATTTATTAATATGAATCAAAAAGATAATTATTTTTCTTTTAGATTCTAGCAAATTACAAATTCCCCAAATGTTAAGTAGTAATTTATGTGAGTGTGTTTGCTAATGAATATGGAGGTTATGATTATATAAATGTATATTAGTGTGGAATATATTTATTTTGATGTATTATCTTCCAAAAAATACTATAATTCATAAACTGTATTTAAGAAATCACTGTATTTTGGAATTAGCTGTCTTCCAAAAAATCTGTGACCTTAAGTTGTTATTTTAAAAGCAATAAAATGCAATTTTTTGTAACATTTTATGGAAGTAAAGCAAAGATTAATATATATATATTGATATTTTTTATTTGTAAATAAAATCTTGAAATAATGCATTATTGTGTATCATTTTCTTTGTTTTGTTATGATGGCCTTTTTTTTTCTAAAATTAATCGATAATTGTTTGCATCTCCTTCATTTTTCTTGTTTAAAAAAAATGACTAATTTTTCGATATACTTGCCACATTTTTCAGAACAGGTTTTCCTGAAGAAACATGAAACTAGCATTATCTGAAAATAAAAATAAAAAATGCTGAGACATTGTTAAATTCTGTTTTATGGTCTTTTTAATTTACTTTCCTTATTCTGCTTTAATGTACATAAAGGGTGTAAAATGTACAGTAAAGATGATGTCACGAGCTAAATAAACCAACTT
This sequence comes from Araneus ventricosus, assembly GCA_013235015.1. Lineage (NCBI taxonomy): Eukaryota > Metazoa > Arthropoda > Arachnida > Araneae > Araneidae > Araneus > Araneus ventricosus. The sequence continues at coordinate 8,452 of BGPR01004235.1, read as the reverse complement.
TAAACTTATGCGAGTTGCAGAAAAAAACTTCACTTTTTTAACTTTTTTTTAATAGAAACATTGGTTTATTTTGAAAACACAGTATAAAAAAGATCATGGACAATTGTAAAGTTAACTTTTTCTTCCCGACTCCTGGCATCTCCTCTCTGCTACCAATTTCCCTACTTCGAAGGACAGCTTGTCCGCAAATATTAATTTCTAAACTGATCCAAGGTGCATGCCTAGGTTGTAGTGGCCTAGGGGATAAGATGTTGGCCTCGGAGCTGGGTAGGAGGGTTCCAGGTTCGAAACCCGATTCCACTGAAGATCTGCCGTGTATTGGGCTTGTTGCACGTTAAATCATACGTAGGGGATCAGACGTCCTCCCACTGGTGTTGTAGGAAAGTTTGGAGAGGGGTTGCCAGCTCAGGTGTCATCTGACTGCGGTTCAAAATTGTGAGGTCCTTTCCAAAATAGCCCTCATGTTGCTACAGAACGGGACGCCATTATACCTAAACAAAAACTAAAAACGAAGACCAGTAATCCTGGATCTGATGGGAGACTTCTTTCCTTTGATAAATGAAAATAATCGCTCGAACCGATAAGTACTTTCAAACATGAAAATAATTTAATCTGCCCATTTGCGACTTTTTCAAATCACGCAGGCGAATATTTCTAAAATTCAGGCCGCCCTTCTTCACTGAATTTTGCTTTCAAATCTAAACAGCACTGAATCTAGATTACCTCCATTTGCCTGTTTGTGTATTTTTGTATTACAGTCTGATAAAATATTCGCTGCTATTTGTGGGAGAAATGGTGCGTCAATGAAATAGATTAGTAATCAGTCACTGACAAATGGTGTGGCTCGTTATTAATAATTATGGATAATCACGATTTTAAGAATTGAGCTACGAAATTTTTGTTAAAATTTTTTGTTTCATACTGTCATGTTTGCCTTGCCGCTGAGATATTCATTGTTTGACTCCCTAAGTGTACATAGAGCTGACACTTGCGAAATTCGTGTCATTTATTTAAATTTCATTACAGCAATAAAAAATATTATTGCAAATTATATTTTAAGATTTAATTTTAAAGAAACTGTTCAAATGATAGAAAAATTTATGGCAATGAAAACGATATCATTAAAATGATAATTTTCTGAATTTTAACCTCCAGCGTCAGGCTATTTATAACCGCTATTTAGATGCAGCGCTTGCGAGTTGGTCCACACACTTCTGCAACGAAGCGAACGCTACAATAGTTAATAGGTAGTGGCCAAAATTGTGGGACCGTTTCAGAAAAAGTGTGTTTCTGAGGTTTGTTGGCTAATAATGTAACCGATTTTTGAATAGCTTAAAATTTTATATCATTGGAAAGGTACTTTAATGAAGTACACAAGAAATAAATTTTATTAAAGCAGTAGCTATAAAGAAGAAAAGTTTAACAACAGAGAAGTAGCTGATATGGATTGCGACCATCGCAAATGTAACTTTCAGCTCGATAGGCTTTAGGAAAAATAGATGATATTATTGCCCATTTCTCAGCAACTACCGGCGAAACAATTAGGAGTTTATATTTCCAATTAGGAAAAGAAAAAAGTCACCTCCGAAAAAGATCCAAATAAACGCAAATTGTATCTTTTTTTTCAAAAGAAATTAGAAATTTCCAAAGTACTTTTTATTTTAGATGACTCCTAAAATTTGCTTTATCACAAAGAACGAAATAGTGCTTATTTAACACTAGGTTTACAGAGATTTCTTATATACCTTTTTCTACGGACTCGCGTCAATCAGTGGCGTAAGTTAATGGCGCCCGGGGCCTCTCACTCCTCACTACGCCACTGGTGTCAATTTGACACGGAAAATCCTTTCTAGATATAGATCCAGGGCATTCTTTCCATATAAATTCATTTAGTGCTGCTAAATCCAAAATATTGCGAAAAAAACTTGCAGAGGCCACCAAAAAAGATACAGCTCTCACGGCATATTTTCACGCCATTTCATCAACCACGTCGACACCAAACTTGAACTTATTCTAGTATGTTGTTGTTTCTTGAATGCGTTTGTTACTGTCTTCCAATTTTACAGATGTTTATTTAATGTTTAGTACCGACACCTTTATTTTGCGCTTACTTTTATAAATACCGGTGACGCATTTCTCAGATTTATAAAGTTTTGAGGAACTGAGGTGGCGCCACTGGGGTTTCATGATGCGCCAAGGCTCCCCTGTCGGGGATGCTGTTCCCTCCCCGTCAGGGCAAATTTTCGTACCCGTTCTTTCAACGGGCTATTCAACTAGTAGATAAATAAAGACTTGGTGAAAATTTGAGACGGCCCCCTGTTGGGGAAACCCTGCCCCCTCCCGTCGGGCGAACTCTAACGCCACTCCTTCTGAGGAATATAATTTCATTCCTCAAATTGACGCGTAACCATAGAATTTCCCAGATAGCAATTTTAGTTTGCAGCAAGCTTGCCACAAATTTGTCATGACAAGAGTGCAAGCTTGCCACAAACTTGTCATGACAAGAGTGCAAGCTTGCAGCAAATTAACGAAAGCTTCGAAGTCACCATGGAACGAACCTGCAGCAAGTTTGCCACAAGCTTGCCGTGCAAACTCATTGCAAATTATAGCAAAAACAGAATACGAACACAACCCGGGATAGAACTCGCGACCTCCCGGTTTCGAAGCGGAGACGCTAACCATTGAGCCAGCTGAACTCTGAGAGGCGAAGATAGATTTCGCTAATAAATCGTTCGATTCGATTCGTATACGATTTATTTTAAACTTTTCTTGATTTCATTAATTTTTTGAGTTAAGAATATGATTTGAAGTCAAAGAGAGAGCGATTTTCGCTAATAACAACGTTTTGCTAGTAGAATAAATTATGAAATTAGAGTTCAAAAGTAATTACGTTAAAATGGGACAAAATGTATAAGTTTATTTTTCAACAAACACTGACTGTTTTTTCGGTTTAATTTTGTTTATAAACGCTAAAATTTCAACATTAAGAAAAAGGCGATATAGTTTTCTTTAAAGTGCGAGTGATATATTTAATAAAAAGATGGAAAATGTTTAAAAAACTTTTTTTTATAAAAAGTTAGTTTTTTTTACAAATTATGATTGATTTATTGAATTAATAAAAAGAAGGACGGTCTAGGAGATGCTATTAAAAATCGGATGTTTTTTTATTAAACAGAGACAAAGATAATTATCTCTTTGTGCTGTCTTTGCAGGAAGCTTGTTTCGCATACTTGCTGCAAGTTTGATTTGCAAGCGAAGGTGGCGCTAGTTGTCACAGCGAACTTGCTACAAGTTCGTTTCAAGTTTGACGCGTCAAATTTTGCCATGACAAGTCAAAATCAAACTTGCTGCAAACTTACGTGCTATCTGGGTTGGTATACCGCACAGAGAACTTCTAGATTAGACAACATAGTCGATAATGAATTTGAAAAAATATTCTTCGCATCAAATGGATAAAAGTTAGCATAAGTTGGGAAAGTAATATAAACGATATCTATGTTTTTCTTGAAAAATTTTAAATGCGTCAAAATGGAGAGTCCTGTAAACCCAGTGTCAAATATGTAATTTGGACTTCCAAACATGAAAATACTTTAGAGAGGCTTTTTATCCTTGAAATGAAGAGTGGTCGCTGTAGAAAGATTTGAATGTATTTATTATTTCGTCGCATCACAAAAATCGAGTAGAACAAAAGATGCACAGAATTTTATTGAGCGAAAACCAGATAAACGGTGACCCAGAGATAGCATGCACATTTGCAGCAAGTGTGATGTTTTCTGAATATTATCTTGTCATGACAAACTTGACGTGACAAATTTGCAGCGAAAATCCTGCAAAGCAATAGATAGCAGTTTTAGTTTGCATCAAACTTGCACTGCAAATCTGCAAGCGTGCAGCAAGGTTGACAAGACAAGAGTGCAAGCTTGAAACAAGCTTGCAGAAGCGACGAAGTCCCCATGCGACGAACTTGCAGCAAGCTTGCCATGTCAAACTCATTATAAACATAGCGAAAACAGAGTACGAAAAAAACCGCGGAATAGAACTCGCGACCTACCGCTTCCAAAGCGAACGCTTTAACAACTCGGCCAGATAAACTCTGAGAGGAGAAGATAGATTTCGCTAATAGATCGCGCATATGATTTATTTTAAACTGTTTTCTTGAAGTCAACTGTTGATTTGAAATCAAAGAGAGAGCGATTTTCGCTAATAACTAAGTTTTGCTAGTAGAATAAATTATGAAATTAGAGTTCAAAAGTAATTGCTTTTAAAATGGGACAAAATGCAAGTTATTATTTTTCAACAAACATTAACTGTTTTTTAGGTTTAATTTTGTTTATAAACGTTAAAATTTCAACATTCAGAAAAAGGCGATATAGTTTTCTTTAAAGTGCGAGTTCTATATTTAGTAAAAGATGGAAAATATTACAAATTTTTTTTTATAAAAAAGTTAGTTTTTTCACAAATTATCATTGATTTATTGAATTAATAGAAAGAAGGGCGGTCTAGGAGATGCTATTAAAAATCGGATGTTTTTTAAAACAGAGACAAAGATCATTATCTCTTTGTGCTATCATATTTGCATCAAGCTTGTTTTGCAAACTTACAGCAAGCTAGCATTGCAAGGAGGGGTGGCGCTAGTTGTCACGGCGAACTTGTGGCAAACTCGTTTTGCAAGCGAGGGTGGCGATTCTGAATTGTTAGTTTGCCACAAGTTCGCTTCAAGCTTGACACGTCAAATTTGCCATGACAAGGTAATATCAAGTCAAAATCAAACTTGCTGCAAACGTACGTGCTATCTGGGATAGCATAATCGATCACCCCCTTGCAATGCTAGTTTGTTGTGAAATTGACATGGCACACTTATGACTCATGACACAATGATTAAGCAAAACTTTCCTGTTCTCTCTTCTCCTGACAGAATAGACAAACAGCAATACCTTCGTTGTTGTAAAGGGCAGGGCCGGATTTACACATTTTTTTCTCTGTTAATTTTAGAATCAACGGAATAAAAGAAAACTCAAAATACCTGTATCATCTAGCTGCGATTTCGAAAAATTATTTCTTCATATCGTGAAATTTGCGTTGGTTTGGCAAAGTCCCCGTGGCGCAATCGATTAGAGCGCACGCTCTTTTTGGTCTACTGATCGCGGGTCCGAAACCGGTCGCACGACCAGCTGATGAGGGCAGGCCCCACCACAGCTTATGACCACCACGTGGCACGACTGAGGTCGAGGTATTTTTATTTTATTTATTTGTACACAAACACAGGGCAGTTTTCAATGAAATTGACACGACTGCAAGACTGCAAGTTTGCAGGCAACTTGCACGACAAGTTCACTGCTAGTTTGTCGCATGGTGACTTCGAAGTTTGCGTTAACTTGCTGCAGACTTGTTATGAACTTGCGATCTTGTCTTGCTGAACTTGCATAGCAAGACTACTGCAACTTTGTTGCAAACGAAAATTGCTATATGGGCAACTCTTTCCCAGATAGCAACTTCAGTTTGCAGCAAAGTTGTAGCAATCTTGCTCTTCAAATCTGCAAGCTTACAACAAATTTGACATGACAAGAGTGCAAGCTTGAAACAAGGTTGCAGCACGTTAACTGAAGCTTCGAAGTCACAACGCGTCAAATTTGCCGCAAATTTGTCGCTTCAAACTCATTGCAAACTATAGCAAAAACAGCGTACGAACACAACCTCGGATTAGAACTCGCGATCTACCGCTTCCTAACCTGACGCTCTAAACCAATCGACCAGATTAAACTCTGAGAGGCGCAGATAGATTGCGCTAATACCGTTCATCTATTTATCGATTTATTTTAATCTGTTTTCTTGATTTCATTAATTTTTTAAATTTTGAGTTGAGAATATGATTTGAAGTCAAAGAGAGAGCGATTTTGGCTAATAACTACGTTTTGCTAGTAAAATAAATTATGAAATTAGAGTTCAAAAGTAATTGCTTTTAAAATGGGACAAAATGTACGTTATTATTTTTCAACAAACATTAACTGTTTTTTAGGTTTAATTTTGTTTATAAACGTTAAAATTTCAACATTCAGAAAAAGGCGATATAGTTTTCTTTAAAGTGCGAGTTCTATATTTAGTAAAAGATGGAAAATGTTTCAAATTTTTTTTTATAAAAAGTTAGTTTTTTCACAAATTATCATTGATTTATTGAATTAATAAAAAGAAGGACGGTCTAGGAGATGCTATTAAAAATCGGATGTTTTTTAAAACAGAGACAATGATAATTATCTCTTTGTGCTATCATCTTTGCATCAAGCTTGTTTTGCAAACTTACAGCAAGCTAGCATTGCAAGGAGGGGTGGCGCTAGTTGTCTATTTTCGCCGTAACAAGCCGATAGCAAACCTGCGCAAACATGTTTTGCAAACGAGGATGACGATTCTGCCTCGTTATTTTGCAGCAGTTTCGCTACAACATCGACGCGTCAAATTTGCCATGACAAGATAATATGAAATAAAAATCAATCTTGCTGCAAATGTACGTTTTATCTGGGTTATGGACATAACTTTTATTCTTATTTTCGAAAGATTTTATGTTAAATACCTTTGAGTTTTGCTCTTGTAAATCAAAAAACGGCCGTGTTCACTATTTAACAATTGAACTCTCACATTTTAGAGATTAACGAACAATAGACACTAGTTTCAAACAGTACGCAGATAGCAAGTACATTGCAGCAAGTTTGATTTTTCTTGATATTAGCTTGTTATGACCAGCT
>BGPR01004234.1:96361-116483 GCA_013235015.1 Araneus ventricosus | reverse complement strand
GTAAAATATTCATATATGCCGTATTGAGAAAAATTGCGTCTAAAATTAAGTAAAAAAGTGCTTTTTTAAAAATACATTCATACTTGTAATAGCTCCAAGAACATAAAATTAAGCACACCTGCTTAAAAATGAAGACAGGTGAGTTAAAATTTAAGAACTAATTTCTTGTTTTTGAATAAAATGAATGAATGTTATGAAGTGAAAGGACTCCAATCAACCTGCAAGTTTTGTTGAATTTTAAAAATATTTTTTTTTCTTCGCCGAAGGCATTTTTGAGATCAATCGCCGAGTAAAAATTGATTGTACGACTCTCTCATCTACATGCACGAGCAAAAGAAGTTTTAGTCTAGTTAAAAACTATCTGCGAGCTACCATGGCCAGAGAAAAAGTTAAACGGTCTTTGAAATTTATGTTTTTAATTTTTCATTTTCTATTATTGCTCGTCATTGCGTCAGACAATTCTTACTACATTAAAATTACAAATATTTATTAATCCAAATAAGTATTCATTATAAGAGTGAATGGATGAATGAATGAATTAATACTTAATTACTTTTAACTAAATATAAAATTAATTATGTGTTATTTTAAAGTTAAATTAGAGAAAATTTTCTCGTCCCCCTAGTCGAAAAATGCCTGCCAGCGCCCCTGCTTTTGCTAATCTATCACTGTGCCAAATTTGGTCCCAGTATATTAAACGGTCTGGGCGTGCATATAGTAGACAAAAACGAACATAATACTCAAAAAATGCTCTTATATATATATAGGTATGCTAACCTATAAACCTTATCATGCTAAAATTAATTTTATTAAAATAACTATTCAAAATTGTATGGTAAGGTACATTCGAATCGAGTGGAACTCCGTTACCTTAGAAATTTGATATTTTATATAAAAAGTATGTATTAAAGTAATGCATTTTTTATTATATATTTGATGACGGAATTTCATTCAAATTATGAAAATAAATAAAAGACTGTTTAAGAGTGACAGAATTTAAACGAAAATGTATCTCCCCAGATCTATAACGAAAATTTATAAAATGAGTAAATGGAAAATGTATCTATGATTCACCAATAATGAATGAAAACATTCATTATTGGTGAATGACACCTGATTGTTGTCATTCATTCACTAATAATGAATGAATAACATGCGATAACATGCGGATATCGCAATGATCCAAAATGTATTTTCAGAGCATAAATGGTAGTCAGAATTTGTATTTGACTTTCAGTTTTTATTATGATACATTTCCAAAGAAATATTTATTTGATAGTTAATAAAATGCTCAAAATATTCTTAAAGGAGTTGTTAATATAGTTGCATTCAAATGAAATAAAACATTCATAATTAAAAATATACCACAGATTTAAAAGTTAATAAAATAACGGTAAATTTTCTGAAAATTATGATAAAATATTCTCATCTTTTTAGTTCGTGTGATAAAAGAAAAAATATCGGCGAATGTTACTTTTTTCAATCGTCTGTTTCATTGAAATAATTAATCAACCCATTCATCAGTGTATCAAATTGGCAATTAAGAGGAAAGAATGAATGAAAGAATGCGGTCGAAATACATTTCAAGGCCGCTACAAGTTGCAGGATAACATAATTTTCAGAATATTGATTTAATAAAACTTAAAAAAAAGCATTACATTTATAATGCCTATAAAAATCTGATTTAAAATCGATCATTCTCAGATTAATATACCAATAAAGTTTGCCAAAGTAATCAATTAATTTTTTATACGATGCTATTGTCCAATCCAATTTCCGACTGTTCTTTTAAGTAAAAAAATAAATAAAAATAGCAATGCGTTTCAGAAAACGATCAACCACAATAAGTCTATCTGTGTGGTCTGCTGAAGTCACACCGGGAGGGAATGAAGAAAATAACTCTCCACTTGCTCCTATGGGCTGGAAGCTGGAACACTTATTCGTTTCCCTCTTCGAATTACAAAAGCTCCGTAATCATTCAAAAACGCATATCACAACAAGAAGGATGATTCACAGAAAGACTTATTGAACCGCGATCGGGGAAAATTGCGATCAGGAGGAACAGGAAACGAGAAAACTGCGCGAATTGTGATAAAATAATAGGGAGGTGGTGTAAGGTGATCTACCGTGACCAAAGAGCCAATCCTGTGGGTCATAGATCTTCACGGTGAAGACACTGCTCCCCCTCGACCTGAGTGGGTGAGTTGATGCCCCCCCCCCTGTAGGGGGAGGGTAGTTCATACATTTGTGAGAGCTTTTAGATTAGCATTTGATGGCGCCATCTGTTGACAGTATATAGAACTAAAACCTTACAAAAGTATATTAAAAGATATGAAATTAAAATAAAAAAAAACACTTTATGCACATTTAATTAAAAATGACTGAATCACACCTTTTTGCCTGTAGTATTCATCACTGGTATTTGTGATTTTTTGATATTACGTAGAAAATAACAGTTCGTCAAATATTCGTCATCCCTAATTCATCACTGGTATTTGTGATTTTTTAATATTGCGTAGTAAATAACAGTTCGTCAAATATTCGCAATCTTAGCTAGTCTGGTTTGTTTACTGCCTGTAATACGAATTTCTGGTGTAATGCTGAGTCAATGGATCTTCAAAGAGGAAGTCCAACATACAAGCAGATCAAGTCAAGTTTTTGACATAAGTAAACAAACCAGAAAACTCGTCCATAACCTCCGATTTAAGCAATCGTCTAAGCCGTTTGGATACTGTATCTGTTACGTTTTATTAACCGCCATGTGATTTGGGTGGCCTCATAACCGGAAAAACTATTCGGAATTTACACTTAGGGATGACGAATATTTGATGAACTGTTATTTACTAAAAATATATAAAAAAATCACAAATATTGCATGTTCTCGGATTCCGAAACCCTCCGCGCTTTTGCGCATGCTCCAGTCGGAGTTATTTTTACTAAATTAGGGGGAAAATGAAGAATGGAGGGGGGGATGTTAAAATTTTACTTAGCGTGATATAAGAAAGAACTTCAGAAATGCGCTAATCTTACTCATTGCCTTACACCCCTTCCCGTTGTAAAATCGTCCAAAAGTGCTGGTCTCAGGATATTGAAAAGATCAGTACCAGAATGATGAATACTACTGTCAAAAAGATGTGATTCAATCCTGCTTTGCCTTTGGCTATTAAAAGGAGGGTCGGTCGGAAAATTGTTTGAAAGATATTTCTTTTAGCTGGTTTTATAAACTTAGTGAAAACAAACGCATATACTTTGATGATTGCCTTTTTTCCAAAATAAGCTTATGACTGAGTAAATTCCAAGTGTGTGAATGAAAATTTGAATAATGGATGTTTCGATAACAGTAATTATGCTTCTAAAATAATAGCAAACTGAATTCAAATTAAAATCAATAATATAAGTTAGTCTTCCAAGTTCAGAATTTTACGTTATGTTATACCCACGTAGCACATAATATTGTCTAATATCATAAAATTCGCAAAAATAATATTGTACTATATTTTTCCAAATAGAAACAGGGTAAAACGTAAGACTTTTTCAATACTGTACAATGTTTTTTACATAATATTGGATAATGCCATATAATACTGTCTAATATTATACCGTATTAAATAATATTGTACTATACTGAATAATATTATATAATATTTCATAATATAACAATATACTGAATATTTTAGAAGCATGGAAAAATATTAATCACTTAAATCCTAAGTGCTGAATTTATGGGTAACACTGTTATTTTTTCAGCGCCTCTACTTACAGCTAGCTTTGAACCTGGGACCTTTCGCTTACCAAGCCGGCACCTTACCACTGGACCAGCGAGAATTTCACTAGGAGTTCGGATCTCTACGGAATTTCATGCACATTCGCAATTAATACTGATTAGTCTTTTTAATTAAATTATCTTTTATCGTTACAATTTCGAGTTCAAAATGAAATTTGAAGTCAAAGAGGAAGCAATGTTAGCTCTTATATCTAAGTTTGCTAAATTAATAAATTCAGGCAATAAGTTTTAAAAGTAATATGTTTGAAAGGTTTTAAAATAATTTTGAAATTTATTTATTCCTCTTTCAATGTATTACGAGACGCCTTTAACATTTATAATTACAGTATTGATTGAAAATCAAATACAAGATTCTCAACAAGAAATCACGTGCATATTTTTACGATGAGAATAACAATCAAATTTTTTTTCACAGAACAATAGGTAATCAATATGTGAGAGCTTTTTATGGTTAACTTCCTTACCTAAACCGGCCCTCCTTTTATATACTGTAAAACAAAATGATTGCGTAAACATTATTATTCAAATGAACATTCTGATTCAACATTAATAAATGTAGTGTTACAATATGATCATGCTGCTATCTGCAGACTGTAAGAATAACTTCACCTGAAAATATTGATAAACGTCGATAAATGCAGAAATTAAAATATTGTATGCATTGTATTGTATAGTATGATATAATATTCAGCATCTTAAAGAATAATTGTTCCAGTGAAATTTTTTGAAATAAAACCTCCAATCGAGTGATATCCTCCTGAGTTAAAATGAAGATTTTTATAAAAAACATTGTTTTTATATTATTTGTGAAAATTTAGTATCTCGAAATACTGATACATACAATACAATACTTTGTTACGGTATTCGGTGTTCCTCGGTGTTCATAATATTGTATAACATTGTGCAAATATTTTATAATATTTTTGTGCTACTGGGGTAGTCCTTTGTTCTAGCTACCGCGACGAAGGAATTAACTGTTGCATCCTAATCTGCAGGTAACTTTAAAGTGCGACAAAGAACCTTGAACGGACCTTGATATGGTTGCTCCAATGACTTTCTGATTGTATCGCGACGTACAAAAATGTGCGTTGAAGTACGAAGATCTGGGTCCACAAACCCTATCTCAATTACCTAAATGTACGAGCGGGAGTGGCCTCCCCGAAACTTTCTGGCATACGACCAGTAATGTGAGGTGGGTATTTACTAGGGTGGGTCGAAAAAATCTTTTTTTTAGAAATCGATTTTGGCATAGTGCGGAAAAGTTGTGCAATAGATCTGTTAAAACCCTCCAAAAATTTAATCAATTTCGTTTAATATTTAGCCGCTTCCCTTTGACATTGAAAAACAGAAAAAAAAAGAGAAAAATCGTTTTAAGTGAAAAAATATATTTTGAAAAAGAAATCCAAAAATTTTACTGGCATACAATGAAAATGTTACATAATGGGTCAGTTAGAACCCACAAAATTTTTTATGTGGGGTGGGTAAATACCCAGTGAGTAGGTAAATATTTTTGGAGTATATATCTGGGTATTTTGATAAAAAAAATTATGAATTGTGATTTACATTGAAACATATAAAATTTATGTATTCCCAAAAACTTGATATTTTGCAAAAAAAGTGTCTTTGGCCCGCATTCCTCTCGCATAAAAACTGAATATGTTCGCAATTTTTATGCGCGCTGAGGGTACCACAACTACTAAGATTTTATTTAAAGTTTTTGAGTACGAAATTTTATTACAGATATCACACAAGATTTCGCCACACCTCTGGTTAATCATGGTCGTCCATCTGGAGATTGTCAGAATGAAGTTTCAATTTCGGGTGGTTGCCATAGGAAACTGTAAACAACCGCTTGGCGGCAGATTACTGTTGTTTATGCAATTTCAGCGCTTTTTTTAACCGACTGACACAAAAATTGGACTCAAATCTACAATTAAAGTTAGAAGGCCACATACAAAATTTCATTTATCTAAGTAATTTTGTTAAGAAGTTATTGCATTCAAAAGTATACGATTATACAGACCGACAGACAGTCTTGACGGATTTGGCCCAAAGTTTTATACCACGGAGCACAAAACGTACCATTTTGACTTAGTATGAGAATGTTGAGAAAAAACTCCCGCTGGTTGTTCTCAACAGCTTAGTCCAGAATCTCGATCGATATTCCACATTTCTTAGTCCACCGAAGGATGTTTCCCGAGCCCTTTTGCTTCATGTATTCCATATTCCCCACGCTTCTCTCTTTCCCGTGCAACTGCATCAGACTGAAACAAGGACCGCGAACTTTCCTTTCTCGCTTTCAATTCAGCCACCCCCCCCTTAAAGAGACCTAGCCCGACGCCACTGCCTTACGTCGAAATGTTAATCAGCGGCATTATTTCTATACCATGCATATGCGCTTTTTAAGTATAAAAAAATAAAGGCAGGCACTTTTCCGTTAGCCGGGCGCAAATGTCGCCAATTGTGAACCAAATGCCAGCCAAGTCGCCAAGCGAAGCGATTTTCCGTTAGCCGGGCGCAAATGTCGCCAATTGTTAACAGCCAAGTCGCCAAGAAGCGAAGCGATTTTCCGTTAGCCGGGCGCAAATGTCGCCAATTGTGAACCTAACGCGAGCCAAGTCGCCAAGAGAATGGTTGTAAGAAATTTGGCGGAATTCTACATTATTTGGCTATTTTTCGCTTGCGCCGGCTAACGAAAAAGTACCTAAAAGCCACTCATTCTTAAGGGACGTTGGAACCCTTATACCGACAATGTTAAACTGGCCATTTCGATGCACCTTTTCTCAAAATCTGTTATAGATTTATGTTTGAAATGTTTTATGCAAGTGAAGTACACTTTTGTCATTATACTGAAATGTTTTTTTTTAAAACTCAAAAATTTATTTTTTTACAAATTTTTTTGTGTCAAAACGGACGACGTTAAAATGGCCATTTCGATGTACCTTTTCTCAAAATCTGTTATAGTTGCATGTTTGAAATTTATTATACAAGTAAAGTACACCTTTGTCATTATACTGACTGTAGCTTTAAAAAAAATCAAAAATTTATTTTTTACAATTTTTTTGTGTCAAAATAGGGCAAAATTTCACTATGACTAATTAAATATTTTTTAAAGTTGTAAAAAATTAAAAATTAACCAAAAGCTACATTCAGTATAATGAAAAAGGTGCACTTTATTTGTATAAAAATATGCAACTATAACCGATTTTGAGAAAAGGAACATCGAAATGGCCAGTTTATCATTGTCGGTATAAGGGTTCCAACACCCCTTAACACACTTTTATATGAGTGTGCTGAGATGCAGATTTTTTAATTGTAATTTATTTCAATTTTTTTGTATTCATTTACAATTCACCATGATAAATATTATGGAATCTGAAAATGAAAAATTAACATTATAACTGTATAGACTGTTTCCTTTTTTTTTTTTTTTATCTTTAATAAGTTTTTTAATCCATCTCAGAAAAGTCTTTTTGTCCTTCCGCGAGTATGTGAATACTATGAGGTCTATTCTGGTACCCCCGGTTGGGTTGGGAGATGTCACTTTTCCCGTTGTTAACGTGCGGAAAAAGTGACGTCTCCCAAAACAAACGGGGGTTCCAGAATAGACCTCTCCAACTGAACCAGCGGGAGAGTTCTTCCTTAGTCCTTCTCTTTATACTAACACAATACGGCACGCTTTGGTATAGTAAAGAAAAGTGGACTTTCGGCCTCTTTAACATGATAATAATTTCAAGCTGAGACACGCTTAATGCAAAAATCATTCAATATGCTCTACAAGGAAGACTCTTGGATTCAGAGCTACCGAATTAGGTAATTAGTTACTTCTCTAGTTGCAGGTGCTCACTAATACAGGGTTTCGCCAAATTTAAATAACAATTTTAGTTGATCGAAAATTAAATCTAAATTTCGACGTTTCTCTTCAGTAATTTCGGAGCGTTTTATTGCGCAAAAGCCATTTTTCACGTCTGATCAAAATTCAGAAAATCATCTTTTTAACAATACCAGTTTTGTTCCTGTACAGTTTCGTTCCAATTTTAGTCAGTTTTCAAATACGTTTTAAGTACGTTGTGAGATCCTGACGTGATATTTCTTTGATGTGAGGGATGGAGACTGCAAAAAGACTACAAAATTTTTAAGTCCCAGTTTTTATTTAGATTTCTGTGGGACACAGTACATTGGAAACACAAGTATGATGAATTATTTACATGATGAAAAGAAACATATATTTCCAGTGCATTCAGCTCACACACTGAGTTGCTAATTCAGAATTAAACACATCCACGATCCTTCAGACCGGTATCTTTCTGGCAAACACCCGCCAGCCTCGCTAAGACCGCTTCCGTCTGCGAACCAGAAATGCCTGCTTACATACGACCTTACTCGTTGGCTCTCAGGACAAAACTAACCAGGGTTGTCAGATCAAAATAGCAAAATAAGGCCAAACCTTCTTAAAAATAAGGCCAAACCTTCTTAAAAATAAGGCTAAAAGAGGCCAAATTTGACGAATTGATTGAAAACGTCATTTGCTATTAGAAAAACAGCTATCCTTCATGAAAACGAAACCCACTTGATAGGCATATGTTCAATGCTCTATCATTAATCTAAAATTTAAGTGAAAGAAATTTCAAACATCCTTGTTCTATTCAGGAGCTATTTCGTTTGACAGCTCAATATATATCATTTGAAAAACGTAATATCAAAAATGTATTAAAAAACAATAGAATAAGAAATTAAAAATTGTTCTAAACGTCATTAACGAAAATAAAGCCAAAAAAGGCCAAATATGAATTTAAGGCCAAATGAAAATTCGTAAGGCCAAGGGCTTTGAAAAATGGCAAAATTTCCATAATTTGGCCTTAAAAAGCCAATATGGCAACCCTGGAACTAACTTAAAATGGCGCATTCCGCTTCGAGACGTCATAGGGTTACCAGAATTAGGGTGGTGAAGGGTTGCCACACTTGGCGGTCTTACATACGTGTTACACAATACTTTTCATTGCTTTAGCTACTTCACGCGCATAGTGACGGATATTAAATACGTTTTCGTGTGCTCGTCACCTTTGAGGTAATTAAGAGTGAATTTTTCGTATGCTGCAATGTTTTGGACTGAAGGGTCGAATCTCTACCGGGGGTGCCAATCATTCGGATTTGTTATTTAACGCTACTTTTAGTTAAATTCTATTATTTTTTTCGATTAGCGATTACAATTTTATTTTAGAATAGCAATAAGCCACTCTGGAAGATGAAATTAATTATCAGCGCTCTAAAACAAATGTTAAGAAAGACATGAATATATTTATTATGTCTGTAGTTGTAAATCTTTATTTATAATTATTAAATAGCGTTAAGTTCCCAACAAACGCGAGCTTTTGTTATTTTAGCTTTAATAGTTTCCGAAATATTGAATATTAAAGTATGCTACCATCTTGGATTTTACCCTCTCCTTTTTTAGTTTTTCTTAAATATCTCAGAAAATATTAAAACTAGAAAAAATAAAAGCATGTATTCGTTCAAAATTTTAAGATAAATAATTTGTTATATTACATGTAATTGAAAATTGAACAGTTTTCGAGATATTCAAGAAAAACTGAAAGAAGGGGGATAAAATCAAAGATGAAAGCAGATTTTGAGACCCATTATAACTTATTATCGTTGAATTAGATCAGAAAAATTCGTGAGATTTCGGGTGATATTTGTGAAGAGATTCAGAGAGGCGTGGGGAGGGGAGTTTTTGTTTATTTCTGGTTCTGTCTGCTTTTTTTCCGGTCCCAGCTTTTGGTGACTCTTCCGTACAGGGAGCGTAGTTTTGTGGAGGGAACCTTATTAGCACAAGATGCCGTACAATATTGCTACGATATCCTCACGATATTGTGCGGTATTCAGAATATCGAATAACATCGTGAGGATATCGTACAATATCTTGGGCTAATAGGGAAAGAATGAAAGAAGGGGAAGGGAGAAAAGGCATTTTTTTATTAGTCGTATTGATTGGCTGAACTGCGTGTATATTTTATTCTCTTTTGTCTCTTTTGCATTGGATTTTTAATTGACTTGACTTTCTTTTGTATGGTTTTTTGCTTATAATATAAATTGCTGTTCCCTTTAAATATAATTTTATCTTGTGAGTGTCGAACGATGCATTGTTATGGGTGTCCGGGCTCTTCCTCCCGTTTCAACCTTTCCATTTCTTGATTTTACCCAATTTAGTAATTTTAAATATTTATTGTTTTCTGCATTGTTTTACTGTGCAGTGGTGCACACAGTATCTTCTGCCCCATTGGGTGTTGTAGATATGTTTTTGTTTTGTGTGTGTTTTAGGTACTTTTCCGTTAGCCGGGCGCAAGCGAAAAATCGCCAAATAATGTAGAATTCCGTCAAATTTCTTACAACCATTCTCTTGGCGACTTGGCTCGCGTTTGGTTCAAAATTGGCGACATTTGCGCCCGGCTAACGGAAACCCAGATAGCAATTTTAGTTTGCAGCAAGCTTGCCACAAATTTGTCATGACAGGAGTGCAAGTTTACCACAAATTTGTCATGACAAGAGTGTAAGCTTGCAGCAAGTTAACGAAAGCTCAGAAGTCACCATGAAAGGAACTTGCAGCAAGCTTGCCGTGCAAACTTATTGCAAATTATAGCAAAAACAGAGTACGAAACACAGCCCGGGATAGAACTCGCGACCTCCCGGTTCCGAAGCGGAGACGCTAACCATTGAGCCAGTTGAACTCTGCGAGGAGAAGATAGATTTCGCTAATACATCGTTCGATTCGATTCGTATACGATTTATTTTTAACTATTTTCTGGATTTCATTAATTTTTTGAGTTGAGAATATGATTTGAAGTCAAAGAGAGAGCGATTTTCGCTAATAACTACGTTTTGCTAGTAGAATAAATTATGAAATTAGAGTTCAAAAGTAATTACTTTAAAATGGGACAAAATGTCTAGTTATTATTGTTCAACAAACACTGACTGTTTTTTAGATTTAATTTTGTTTATAAACGTTAAAATTTCAACATTAAGAAAAAGGCGATATAGTTTTCTTTAAAGTGAGAGTGATATATTTAGTAAAAAGATGGAAAATGTTTCAAAAATTTTTTTATAAAAAAGTTATTTTTTTCACAAATTATCATTGATTTATTGAATTAATAAAAGAGAATTACTGTCTAGGAGATGCTATTAAAAATCGGATGTTTTTTAAAACAGAGACAAAGATAATTATCTCTTTATTGTGCTATCTTATCAGGAAGCTTGTTTTGCAAAATTGCAGCAAGTTTGATTTGCAAAGGAGGTGGCGCTATTTATCACATCGAACTTGCTACAAGTTCGATTCAAGTTTGACGTGTCAAATTTTGCCATGACAAGTCAAAATCAAACTTGCTGCAAACTTACGTGCTATCTGGGAAATCGCTTTGCTTCTTGGCGACTTGACTGTTCACAATTGGCGACATTTGCGCCCGGCTAACGAAAAATCGCTTCGCTCTTGGCGACTTCTCTCGCTTTGTTCTCTTGGCGATATTTACGCCAAATCGCCTCGCTTGGCGACTTGGCTCGCGTTTGGTTCACAAATGGTGACATTTGCGCCCGGCTAACGGAAAAGTACCGTGTTTTATTCCTTTTAATGTAAATTTTTGGTTTGCATTTCTTGACCCCAAAGTGGGCTTGTTTTGTAGTTAAAAAGTCTTTTTGTTTTATATAAAAAATCGTATCGTCCACCCTTAAACGCCGCCCATGTTCTGGCGATGTTTGTAAGCCTCTCGATGAATAAATTCTGCTGTGGAAGGGCATGTCCCAGGACCTGGAATATTGGCCGTGGGATATAATAAAACTAAAAATGTTAGCTGTATAAAAAATGCTGATTAAAAAATGAAAACATGGCAACAATAAACCATTCATCTTACTGGATATATTTCTTAATATGTTATACCTCAGTGAGCTTTATTTGTAGATCCAGCTAAAATTTTGATTAAATAAAGTATGGAAGCAAAATTAGGAATAGGATATTTCCTCAGCTTCAACAATGAAAGAGAAGCACACAATTAAATATTTGTTTAAACAATGGAAATGATTTGAATTGCGTTTATACAATGAAAGTATTGTTGTAAATTATACCAAAAATATTCTTAAAAATTCGTTAAAATTAGAGAAAAATTGTACAACTACTTAATTGATATCATTGAAAAGGTAGAAGTTTGCACTTTTAATTGGTATAAAAATGATTTATGTGCTTGAATAATTTCGGAAGTTATTAACGAAAAGACACTCAGTTTTGCAGCCAACTCCCGTTTCAGAAATAGACGAAGAAAAAACTATAACAATGTGAATAATATTGTTGAATTATTATTGAATGGTGAAATACTGTGAAACATCGTTGCATATTGAAATAAGTGTCGAACAATGTTTTTTTTACATTATTTGAAACGAGATTCATTTCGGAATGCGTCCTTGTTCGCCATTTGTATAAGACTGAAACAGTTTCAGTTATGATAAATTCATTAGAAAATTCTCTTAAAGAATCCTCAAACGTTTATAATCTTCTGAAAGTTTCGTGGACTGCTGCGGTCCTGTTAATCACAGCATCGAAGTGTTTTCAACAGTTTACAGTAACAACTTTGTTTTGTGTTTCCCTCATTTTTCGGACTTCATGGACAATAACTCCAAGAATTTCTGCATGGATTATCTCGCTTCCCAAATGTTCGTTTAGATGTCCAGGAGATGGCTGGGGTAAGTGTTTTCGTTTTATTGTGAGTTATCAGACCGATACTGAAAATGATTTAGAACATAACTTAAAAATAGAGCTAGGATTTGAAAAGAATTCAGTCAAACTGACTACTAACGAAATCGTGTCCTTAGTTAGTTAGCCTCTGGAAATTTTAATTATAAAATTGACACCAAGTCAGAAAAGCTTCAAAACTTGAATCGTAATGTACCAAGAATAGGTTTACAGAATTTTATAGCGAAGTGAATAATGGCTTAATATCTAAAAATAGTTTTGAAAGTTCTCAAATTGAGGATTCTTGTGATTTATTAATCCTTGAGGAAGCTTCAGAAATTTTGAATGTGGAAAACATTCTACAAGACATTAATAATGATAGAACAATTGAATTCTACCAGAAAAGAAATTCCAATGGTGAAACAATTATGATAATGTCTGGTGTTTATAACGAAACTGATTGCACTGAAATTATACTACTAATAATAAAGGAGAATGTGTGTCTGTGCGTGTCTGCGTGTTGGCGATCTACAAGACAGACCGCTAGACATAGAGCAACAAAATTTGGCATAAACATACCTAGGTGGATGGAAATGTGCACCATGGAGTAATTTTTTAAAATTCCGATTAGAATTTTAATTAACTAAAAATGAAGATAAATTTTGGCATTTTCCCTTAATAACTTTCCCTTAATAATTTTCCCTTATAATTTTCCCTTAATAACATATTACAGCACAAATATTTTTACTTAATATGAAAATTAAAACAAATATCCTTTCAATTATATCAATTAAATTGTCGTACGATGTTTTAATTTTAATAATTTTGACGTGAAAACGTCTTTCTTGTGTGACAAAATACCGTCAGATTTGAATCGCTAATAACTACAAGACTAATAATGTGAAAAGAATGGTTCACCCTACAATGGATAGATCATATCTGTAAGAGTTTGTCACATAGTATTTGTTTTGCCTGTGACGTCATCGTACTAGTGTAGGCACATGCACGTGATTGTTATGAATTAGTTTTATGTAAGGTTGTAAATAAGTGTAGCATGGAAACGCGTTTAGCTAGGATTCTTACTAGGACCCAAAGTGGGACTATAAAAATATTTATCGGAATAAAAGTAAAAATCGGTATTAAATTGAAAAATTCAAACTCCGCATGTGTTTTGATTATAACATGCTGAGTTTTCTTACGAATTGTACGAAACTTACAGAATACTTGACAATACTTAAAAGAAACATTGTATTAAAATTTGAATTCAAAAATTTGAATATTAAGGGAAATATGAGCATTTGTAGTAAATAATGTTTTACTGGGCATACACGAAATGTAGTTCTATATATTGTCAACAGACGGCGTCATCAGAAGCTATTCTAAATAAATCATAAGAAAGGCGTAGTTCGGGTCCGCGCCGTAGATGTTTCGTGAAAACGCCGGGAAACAAGTATTTCGTATTAATATGTAATTTAATTATCAATCTCCTTAATACAATATTTACACAGGTAGTATAATAGTTACAGAATAGATAAATCACAAGTTTATCGCATGTAGCAAGAGTCTGTGGCAGCTTGTGATTTATCTATTCTGTAACCATCATACTACACTGTGTAAATATTGTATTAAGGAGATTGATAATTAAATTACATATTAATACGAAACACTTGTTTTATGATTTTATCCGACGTTTTTACGAAAAGTCTACGGCGCGGACCTGAACTGCGCATTATGTTTTTTTTTTAATATTTTTTTGTCATAATTTACAACAATACTTTTCATTGTTACAATGAAATTCAAAGCGTTTTCATTGCTTAAACATTTATTTACAATAAACATCTTTCTCTTCCATTTTAGATTTTACTTTTTTTTATTATTTGATCATATTTTCGGTAAAATTTGTAAAGAAAGTCCTCAAGATTGTAAGTATATAAGAAAATAATCCAGTAAACTGAACGATTATGGTTGCTGCGTTTAAATTCATTTCATCAGCATGTTTTAAACCAATTAACATAACAATGAAAACTTAACAGATTGAATTGTAGATTTTAAAATCTTTCTTTGCATGGATGCAGACAATTGGTCTTGCATCCAACAAATATGAAGATGTATTGCAATTGCATGGTATTAATTTTTCAGCTGTTTCTTGGATTGTGTAAATAGATTGTTTGAAATAAGTGCATTATTAAAAGGATTATTTATTGACTGAAATTTTAAGTATAGACATGGTGTTGTATAAAGCTGCAGATTGTTTAAAAAATTTTGATGATGTGTTTAAATTTAAATTGCGGGATAATCCTGGTAGACTAAAATGTGATGATTTGTGTTTTGAATGTGTACCATAGTATAAGTCTATTAAGAAAATCAAAAGAAAAAATTATATTCAGAGGATAACTTTATCTTTTGATAATGTATTGTATTGTACTGCTTTTTTGTTTAGATATTCTCGGGTTTCAGCTTAAATTTTATACTAGTTTTTATAGATTAAACTAAATTTAACTAACAGTGGGGATTCAACTAGATATGTTATTAATAAATAAATTGAGTCTATTTAGACCTGAATTGCAAAAAATAACGTTGAGAGATTTTCTGAAGAGATAGATGCAATGATGAAAGAAGATATTTTGAATTTGTTATTTGTTTAAAATGTTATCAGACAACAAATTGGTAAAGATTTTACTATAGAATTATAAAACATAAATTTTTAGAAACAAAGCGGAAAAGGAGGTTACACTAGAGCAAGGTTAAATAGGGCAATAATTTTCCTAAGGCTTGCCTCGTAGTTAAAACTGCCTTTTCCCAAGAGATGGCGCTGATGTTTAAAACGTTGTGACGCCATCTCTTTCATATAATTTACGATATTTTTGTCAAAAAGGAAATAAATGGTAGTTTCTGGCACCTCAGAATAACTGAAGGATTCCATATCCCCATAAAAAACCGCAATGACCTCTCACATTTTTATATTACACAAGAGGGTCCTTCTTTGAAAAAAGGAGAGTCCTTTTAAGGACAAGAGGGTCCTTTTAATAAAAGGAGGGTCGGTCGGAAAATTATTTGAAAGATTTTTCTTTTAGCTGGTTTTAGAAATTTAGTGAAAACAAACGCATATACTTTCAGGGATACAGAGATAAGAAATTTGATCAAACTGAATTCAAATTCAAATAAATAATATAAGTTAGTCTCCCTAGTTCAGAATTTTGCGTTAGGTAAAATAGCTTATTTAAAAGTAATCACAAACATTCTATTAAAAAAAACACTTTCTGCAATCAAATTCCTGGAACACTTAATAATTGGTTACTTACGTAACAAAAATATAAAATACTATTCCATACAATATCCGAAATTATAGCAGATAATATTTATTATTAAAATAAAAAATATATATATGAAACTAACATTCTGAAGAAATAGTTCTCGCTATTGAAAAAAATGTGACTTTCTAAGCAAAACTGAACCAGTTCCAATCTGCTTCACACTCATATAATGCAATATTTAACTTTTGAAAAATATAACATCACGTTTTTTTCCTTTAATATTTCGCAAAGCAATCCAAAGGCAATATCCCCAAATGAACATCTTGAAGCTACATCCCAGTTGCATAGTTTCATCCGGTTTTGTATATTAATTCTTTCTGATATTTATGGAGTTAATCATTGTGATAAACATAAAAATAAAAGTTTGCTGAAATAGTTCCCCTCATTTTAGAAATCATCAATTGAGTAAATTTTCTGAACTTCAACCCGAGATACTTTCAAAAATTCTACTTCTTATCTAATATTTATCATCTATTCTAATATTTACTTCTTAGTAAATATTTTCGAACGAGAAATGTTTGCAAGGCGAGCAATCAAAAATAAGGACCTAATACGGGACTTATAGTCACTTTAGACATGTGTTGTATTCTCATAATTCGTATTTTCTGCAACTATGAAAACTTATTTCTCAGTTGAAATTAACTACGTTGCGTAAAAATTTATGCCCATGTCAGAAGTCGCATTTTTTTTCTTTTTCGTCGTTTTATTTATTTATTTTTTGCATCAGCGTGCCTAGTAGAGTTTGATAAGTATATGAAAACATGGATTTAATAATAAAAATGTGTTGATTTGATAATGAATTGTAGAATCTTCCATACAGTTATAATCACGGCAAATTTAATGATGAAAACAGTCTGAATAATTTGAATATAGTGCATTTAAAAGATGCGTAATATATTCTAAAACATAATTGCTCCTTGTTCAGTACTCGTCGTTTCATTATCTGTTAGTTTTTCTCTCTCCTTGCGTGTGTTCGTATTATAAAACCATTTGCTCTTCAGTAAATAGTTTTATGATATGAACACACATTTTATGTACACTGTAAAAAATTACGGAAACTTTTAAGGTAAATATTACTGTAAAATGGAGAATCTACAGTACCGCGTAGCTTTCGCAGTACATTTTACCGGAAAAGTCGACTACACTAGCGCCGCTGCGGCCAGTTCAGTAAAAAGTGGACCTTGATTCAATGCGCGGGAACCGTGAACTGTCTTTCCAAACCAAAGAACTTTACCTGATTTGAAGTAGGAGGATGAAAATACCTGGTATACCGCGAGTCTTCGGAGGTTAACTGCCCTCAAAGACTCCCTGAAAAAGGGAAGGTTGACTGGGTTTGCGACGAGGGGTGGTTATACTTATTGGAGTGGTATATTTTTTGTGCTTCAACCCAGGATAATCTAACTAATGCTTAGAAGAGATGGAGTATCGCGTGTATGAGTCACATGGTTGAAAAATTAATAATAAATATTTACTAAAAACAGTTTTAAAAACATACTTTTATTAATCCATTTAAAAGCCAAACTTTAAATATTATTTTCTACTTTTCAGTCTGTACATCACAATTCTCAATTATAAATGTTATGGAATCTTGAAATCAATTTTTCTGCAATTTCTTAACGCGTGGCGCCACGCATATGGAATTAATATGTAATGAAATTAATCGATTAACTGATATTTAAGTTCTGAAAACATTAAAACAGTGTATTGTCATCGAGAGCACATAAGTGTACAATATTTACAATCTCTGTCACAGGGATGGGGAACTCGTGACCTTGAGGCCGTATGCGGCTTTCTTGAGTTTCTTATTTGGCCTTACCAGTTACTTACGGATTGCAGTGAAATATATAATTGTCTGTAATATAATAATAGTTACAGAACAACAACCCTTAAGGTTCCGCTCGTGCTACCTTTTAACCAACTGCTTAAATTTAATGATGATTCCCTACCCCTTCTCTGGTACACCAGAGAGTGAGCGAAAAATTACAAAATTCCATCGTTACAAACAGTAAACAAGTGAATATAAATGGAACTGAATAAATAATCAGATTTAATTTTGTTAAAAAAACAGCGAGCAAAGTAAACATTAAAAAATCTTGATAATTTTATTATGAAGAATCTTTCGAAGATCACAATGGGGACAAAAACATGAAAAGATTTTCGATGATTTTTTTGCATATATTAATCTATATTTGTAACATTAGAGTGGTCTTATTTCATATGTTATAAAAGTCGGGATGGAAGAATTTTCAAGAGCTAATTTTTTAGGAATCAAGTTTAATAATTATTTCATTCATTGTTAATTCCTCTAAAATAGAGTGTCCGACGAGTCCTGGTCCCAGATAGCATGTACACTTGCAGAAAGTTTCATTTTTCTTGATATTAGCTTGTCATGACAAACTTGATGTGGCAACTTTGAAGCAAACTTCCTGCAAAGTAACAAAGCATAAACGACTAACCCACTTACAAAATAAGTTTGATGTAAAGATGTCATGAAGAAATTCACACCACGATTGCAAAACAAGTTTGCTGCAAAGATCATAGCACACTTAGAGATAATCTTTGTCTCTGTTTTAAAAAAACATCCGATTTTTAATAGCATCTCCTAGACCGTCCTTTTTTTTATTAATTCAATAAATCAATGATAATTTGTAAAAAAACTAACTTTTTTATAAAAAAATTTGAAACATTTTCCAGCTTTTTACTAAATATAAAACTCGCACTTTAAAGAAAACTATATCGCCTTTTTCTTAATGTTGAAATTTTAACGTTTATAAACAAAATTAAACCTGAAAAACAGTCAATGTTTGTTGAAAAATAATAACTTGCATTTTGTCCAATTTTAAAAGTAATTACTTTTGAACACTAATTTCATAATTTATTCTGCTAGCAAAGCGTAGTTATTGGCGAAAATCGCTCTCTCTTTGACTTCAAATCATATTCTCAACACAAAATTTAAAAAATCAATGAAATCAAGAAAACAGTTTAAAATAAATCGTATGCGCGATCTATTAGCCCAATCTATCTTGTCCTCTCACAGTCTAGCTGGCTGAATGGTTAGGGCGTCAGGTTCAGGAAACGAAACAACGCGGGTTCGAATCCGAGGTTGTGTTCGTACTTTATTTTTGCTATAGTTTGCAGTGAGTTTGACGCAACAAGCTTGCGGCAAGCTCGAATTGTGGTGACTAACTCGTTTGCAATAACTTGTTTCAAGCTTGCACTCTTGTCGTGTAAAATTTGTTGCAAGCTTGCAGATTTGCAGATCAAGATTGCTGCAAACTAAAATTGCTATCTGGGGTATTAAGGGCTCGGCTTCGAGGACGGATGGTTCTAGATTCGAAACCCGATTCCACCGAAAACTGCTGTGTATGAAGTGCAATCTAAGATCCTATCATTGATGTGGTGTGGAAATTTGAGAGGGAGGTTTATCAAACCAGGTGCCATCCTCGTCATATGACAGCGATTCAGAATCATACCGAAATAGCCCTCGCGTTGTTTCAAAACGGAACGCAAGTACATAACTAAACTAAACTAAAACTATTGAGACTCAATCTGAATTTCTGGATAAGCGATGTGTTCCAAAGTTGTATTATGGGCTATATTGCACTCATCTCTTAACTGAATAAGATGACAAGGACCATGTATGAACTGTCATTCCTATTTCAGAAGTACTAGTATTGGCTTTTTAACCTATGACTGGATTGAGAGATTCAAACTTTTGTAGTCTCGATGATAATACACAGTTTTAAAAATTTCAAAAATTAATAATTAGACTAGCTGCGTTTCCCGCCGTTGCACGGGCTATCTCGAATAATGCACCATTCTCTGGAAAAGAGAAGAGGTGAGGTCACGTGACAGATGTCGAACATTCCTAAATAAATAAGGAGAAAAGAGCGGTTCAAACATTACGTCCGCGAAAACGCGTCGGCAAATCGGCTTATTTTAAGAGGAGAGAGTTTGCGGATCGTGACAGAGGCGCGTGAGGCTGGTTCACGCGAGCGGCCATATGTTTTGGACCGTAAAGCCCTTACCATGGTCGCGCGCTACGTTTGCGGATCGTTTAAGCACCCGTGGCATTTCCATGAATTAATTTAAAATTTATTTCTTGACTAAGTTACAAAATCAAAAACTGATCGTAATACTTTACACCCTTTGGGTAAGAAAAATCGGCTAGGGCATTAGAAAAAAAAAACCCTAATGCTTATTTAGCTCACGAATTCGTTTAAACGTCACGTGAATGGAGGTTGGAGGCAAGTGTTTGCGGACCGTGACAAAGGCGCGAGAGGCTGGTTTGCGCGAGCGGCCATATATTTT
>BGPR01004234.1:61145-83151 GCA_013235015.1 Araneus ventricosus | reverse complement strand
TTAAACGTCACGTGAATGGAGGTTGGAGACGAGTGTTTGCGGACCGTGACAAAGGCGCCTGAGGCTGGTTTTCGCGAGCAGCCATGTATTTTGGACCGTAAAGCCCTTATCATGGTCTCGTGCTACGTTTGCGTATCCTTTAAGCACCCGTGGCGTTTCCATAAATTAATTTAAAATTTATTTCTTGACTAAGTTACAAAATCAGAAACTGATCGTAATGCTTTACACCCTTTGGGTAAGAAAAATCGGCTAGGGCACTAGAAAAAACAAACAAACTAATGCTTATTTAGCTAACGAATCGCTTAAACGTCACGTGAATGGAGGTTGGAGGCGAGTAAATGCGGACAGTGACAAAGGCGCGTGAGGCTGGTTTGCGCGAGCGGCCATATATTTTGGACCGTAAAGTCCTTACCATGGTCGCGCGCTATACGTCACGTGAAGGGAGGTTGGAGGTTCGTATTTGCGTTTTGACAGAGTGGCGTGGAACTAATCTGCGCGAGCGGCCATTTTTTGGACTTGAAGTCCAGACCATGTTGCGCACCGTTTAAGTACCCCTGACGGATTCATAAAACAAGTGCTTATTTATTTCTTGACTAAGTTACAAAAACGAAAAATGATAGTTATGCCTTAAACTCTTTGGTTAAGCAAGGTTGACGTGGGCAATAAAAAAAGCAACTAATGGATATATAGCCAAAGAATTCGTTTCTACGTCACGTGAAGGGAGGTTGGAGGTTCGTATTTGCGTTTTGACAGAGGCGCGAGGAACTAATCTGCGCGAGCGGCCATTTTTTGGAAGTCCAGACCATGTTCGCACGCTACGTTTGCGGACCGTTTAAGTACCCGTGACGGATTCATAAAGCAAGTACTTATTTATTTCTTGTCTAAATTAAAGCGGAAATTAATGCCGGTAACCTAGACATTATTGACAATAAAGAACTAAGGGAACTAATGATCAAAGGTACAAAATTTCATCCTATTTTCGAGATCTCCATTACTAACATTTTTAAAAGTTTTCTTAATGATTTGGATAACTTTTGCTTAAAACTTGCGGCCAAATTCCTTATACCAGTGCAATTCCTCACCGAATGGAAATGTTCAATATACTTCAACTTTAAACTGTTCATAAAAAACAATTACAAAAATAACAATCCTAATTACTAAAAATATGACTATCAAAATTTTGAGGATAGTTTCAAAGCTGTGCAAGAACAATTCATAGTAACCCCTATTGATAAAGCGGCCGGCAACTTTACAATTATCTGCAATAAATTCTATCTCGAAATTTTAGACAAGGAATTAAAATTATCAGAAAGTTGCAAACTCAATAAATCAAATATTATCACCATTAAGAAAAAAATTTCATTTCTTATCAAAAAATTAAATGCCATAATGCAAATGCCAAAATAATCTACCATATATTGTTATATATCCAAAATTTCATAAACAGCCAATTAAATTCAGATATATCAGATATATCAGCTGCGGCACTAACACCTACATGAACAAACCTGGAACCATTTTTTCAAAACATCTTAATATCATTCTAAATCATATTGAGCAAAAAAAAATTACATGGATTATCAAAAACAATAACAAAGTAATTGAATTCCTTAATAATAACAAAATTGATACAATGGAAACCAATGACTTTCAAGTTCTTTTCACAATTATTCCAATAAATAAATTGCAAGTAGTATTAATGAACTATTCCAATGATCTTAAAAACCTTTTTAAAATCCCACTAACTTTCTGGGAAAACCTCATCAACTACTGCATATTCAATAAATTTATCTTTAACGGAGAAAATATTTTCCAACAAATAAAAGGCATTCCACAAGGAACAAATTTCTCATCTTTACTAGCCAAACTCTTGTTTCATTTCTTCGAAAGAAATTTCTTTTTAAACCTTCAATCTCCCTTCCGATTTATTGACGATATTATAATTTTTAATTTTCAAGACTTCAGCTCTATTTGCAATGCCATCTATCCAGAATAACTCAAACTAATTAAAACCAGCAACAATCAATCTCCAACGATTTTTCTTGATTTATGCTTAGACCACAGTAACGACTTAAAAATTGGCATTCACGACAATAGAAACGATTTCAAATTTACCGTCAATAAACTTATTTTTAGAACTCTAATATCTCATATAAAATCTACAAGAACATAATTGTCAATTAACTTAAAAGAATCAGCAAAATTTGCAATAAAACTAATTCTACCAAAAAGGAAATCATCCACTTAAGAAATAGCCTCAACAATAATAAAATTCCCTCCTCACTTTACGAACCTCTGATTAATGGATTTAAGATGCATGTAAAGATTGCTTATCAGAAAGATGTCGACGCGAAGTATAATCTTCGCGTAGGATCACTCAAGTCGATAATGTCTGATATTTTACATCGAAAACGCATCTTTTAGACATTTTTCATTGGTTTTTTTTTCATATTTTACTGACTTCTTTAACTATTTCTCTACGCTTTATATCGTTATCGCTCTTCCATTTAATCTCCACCGTTCCCAAAATTCTACACTCCCCTGGCAACAGCCAAAGTTAAGCGCGAAAACTGTTATTCGATCCTCTGTTCACACCCCTTCAACGACAGTCTGTACCGTGACCTCCGCAAACACTGCCACGTCAACATCCGTCCCTTCTGGTACGTAAAATATTTATTCTTACTTTTCTCTAATATTATCACATCGCACTTCTGTTTTAATTATTCAAAACTCCTCTCTCTGTTTTTGGTTTGACATTAGGGGTGAAAATCAGTGCTTTAGGCCTTATGGCGTAACTGATTGCAGAAAATGTCAAACTTTTAATATTTAGCAATTCACAATAACTTCGTCCCCTGAAGAAACGTTATTGTGCTTTTATTGCGTTTTTCATTTTACGTTTTATACTCTTTCATTTTACGATGTATACTCTATCTACCACAGCGCTTTTGGAATTGCAGCTTTTAGCGCATTCATTGCGTATGTGATATATTTATATATATTCTTCCATCTGTTATTTCTTATATATATATAAGAAGCAAAACATAATAGAAAAAAAAACAATAAAATATAACGCGTAAAATGTGTTTTAAATATATACGAAAGTGTTTCTGCTTACGCAAATGAGTTACGCCGATTGGCGGAAGAGTGCGATTTCGGCGCTACGTTCACAGAACGGTTGCGTGACATAAAAGATGAAGCATTACAACGACGACTGCTCGCTGCATCAGCGCTTACTTTCAACTAAGCATTTTCGAGGGCAGCCGAATCTCCAGCGGAACAAGGTAAGCATATTCATTCTCGAAAGTTCGACAACATAGTAGTAATAATAAAAGATCTTCTCAGAAATCGAGTTGCAGTCAGACTAAAACCGAAAATGCATAGTCAGCTGATGTTATTTGTTAAGGATGTGGGGGTCATCATCATCGTCACTTTTGTAAAATTAGAGATGTCATTTGCCGGTTTTGTAGAAAAAGGGACAGATTGAACGTGCTTGTAGGGCCAAACGCAAAAATTATACAAAGTTCGTGCAGGGCATATGCAAAAAAATTCATCAACTCATGCTGTGAAAATCGAAACCGTAAACGAAGCTGCTGCTATCTATAATTCGAGTAACATGAAGAAAACAAAATGCAGGCGTGTAGTGAAGCGGGAACGCACAGGAACGGCGTTCCGGCACTGCTTTTTTTACAAGATAAATAAGTAAAAAAAATTGGGAAAACGACTGTGAAACAGCGCGATTTTTGTCACCCAGGTTAGAGCGTTCCGGTACTGTTTTTAAAGACTTCCGGCACCTCTTATTTTGCTACTACACTACTGCCAAAATGAAACGGAACGTTTCTATTCAATTAGGGGAATGTGAATGTACACTCATGTCAATAAATTAAGGATAATTCAGAATCACACAGAAATTGAACTCTAAAATAAAAATTTCTCCTGTAGAATTATCACACACATCTTGAAAAAGAATATGCAAATTACAGGAAACCACCAGATGGCGCGGATAGTACGTCACAATGACGAGAGTGTAAGAGAGGGGTATATAAGGAATGGTGGCAAAGAAGTAAAATTGTTCACAAGCGCTTTAAAAGCCTTTCAGTGCAATAACCGCATAGTTATGGCACAAAGAAAGCATTTGGATGATTTTTTTACGTGGTAGAATTATCGGACGTCTGGAATGTGGACGTACCCAGCTGGAAGTATCCGAGGAACTTGGAATCGCCCAGAGTGTCATCTCCAGGCTTTGGCAACGATTCCAAGATGATGGTAATGTGAGTAGATGTTACAGCATTGGTCGCCCCCGAGTTACAACGCCGAATGAGGACCGGTATTTGGCAGTTACTGCCAAAAGAAACAGACGGAGCACAGCATCAGACCTGTCTCGTCAGCTCTCTTCAGCTACCGGTACGACAGTTTCAAGGCAGACCGTTTACAGACGCTTAGGGCACATTGGTATATATGCTCGTAGGCCTGTCAGATGTGTTCCACTTACCGCAACTCACTGTCGCCTGCGATTAGCCTGGAGTAGAGAGTATGCATTGTGGACACCACAACAGTGGTCTTGTGTGATGTCCAGGTTTAGTTTGCAGTCTGATTCTCGCCGGACTTTCGTATGGAGAGCGCCAGGTCCCCGTTACCACCAAGAGAACACCATTGAACGACACCGTTACGGTGGTGCAGGATGGCTCGTTTGGGGAGGAATTATTCTTGGTTCCAGAACTGACCTCCATGTTCAGAGTGTAACAATGACAGGCCACATCTATTGGGATGTCATTCTGGAACAACATGTACGTTTGTTTCGGGGCGCCATGGGTGCTGAATTTCTGTTTATGGATGACAACGTCCGTCCTCACCGTGCAAACATTGTAGACGAATGCCTTCAATGGGAGGATATCACCCGTATGGATTGGCCAGCACACTCACCGGACTTGAATCCAATAGAGCATGTGTGGGATATGCTTGGCCGACGAATTGCAGCCCGTCAACCCCCTCCCACCTGTCTACCGGAACTTCGGAGGGAATTGCTTGATGAGTGGTGTAATATTCCCCAAGATCAGATCGATAATTTGATACTCAGAATGCCTAGGCGTTGTAAGGCCTGTATTGCATCGTCCGGGAGACATACTTCGTATTAACCATCATACTAACCATGTTATACTGTTTTTTGTAAATAGGTTCTTTTTTGAAATTTGCTCCAGGGAGTAAAAATTGCAATTTTTATTAATTATGTCAAACATATAGCATCCTTTTTGCTCTTTACCTTTTGTTTAATAAATAGACTTTACAAATAAGTCAAATTTGTTTTGCTTCTGTCTCTTTCTTTGCCTGAACTTCATTATCCTTAATTTATGGACATGAGTGTATAATGGAAATTGATTCAGGTTCAGATTACAATTCAATTTTCATCAAACATCATTCTTCAGGTCGGACTTGGATTCTAGGGACAGTTATTGAAAAAAACAGGTCCACTTTCCTACAAAACTGCTACTCCGGGTGGTAAATTGATCCGCTGTCACATCGACCAAATGAGAATCCTAAAAACTCCATTGGCAAGTGCTCAATTTTCCCAGAAACTCCCAAGAGAATTCAACTGGTCCTGCTGCCTCTTAATAAATACCGTGCAGCTCAAGCACTCCAAGTAAGCCGGGTGATCCTCCAGCTGAAATCGATACTCCTAAGAAGGCCCCTGATGAATCCATCCTCATCGCCAATTATATTGCATTTTGTGAACATATTTAGTCATTAAATAAAAAGGACAATCATCGTTTGTATTTATAGAGCTTTCAATAACAAAACACGCTGACAGCACATTACAAACGGAACTGAAACTAGATAACAGTTAAACATACGGTTACAGATATAACAGTAAAATACACGGTTAGAGTTCAAGGATAGAAACAGATCACAACACATCGGTCATAAGATATTTTGCCTGGAAATTTTTGTATTAAATCCTTAGGAAATATTCTTGTTTAAACCGCTGAGACTATTCTGTAGAAATCTTTGGTCTATGCTAATACCTTCAACTGAAATGGAATCTGCTGAAATACGATGAAGCCGAACAACAGGAGAGGTCGAAGTTGAGGTTTGTGAGTGCAGCTGGAATACATCGTCACTATCCTATTGACTGGAGTCAGGTGAAGTCGACACGTTTAACTTCTCTGTGCTTTCTTTTTAAGGCTGGCACTAGTTTTTGTCTTAGCATTTTCCTTTTGGAAAGTGTTCGTTATTTGATTTATTGTGACTATATCTACAATTCCAATCACCATTCTTCTAGTGGTTCGGTGCTCTATTGGGAAGCTTTTCTCTCCGACAAGTATTTTTTTTTGTATCTGGGACAAAGCATTCATCAACCTTTTTACATTTGCAGGGCGGAATGTCAAACAATACTTTACTAGTAAGATGAAACCCTTCTAATCCCTTTGTTTTTTTAATTTTATGGTAATATTTCAAAAGTATTTGCATTTCAGAGGATCCCTATTAGCACGGAAAAATTGGCCAATAATGGAAGTATTCTTGCAACCTCTTATACTCCATGATTCGGCGCGAATTATAATATGTTTGGCAGAGAAATCTGTGAATGGGTGAAGTTACTTTCGGTAACCCCTAAATAGAAGGGGGGTCACATAACCTAGTAACCTAGGGGAGTCACGACAGACGTCACGTCTTTCTGCCTTTATTTCTTTCAGCGAAGAACCAAAAGGGGTAGATAGTAAGGTCAAAAGCACGGTTGATGATTGGAACCATTTCGCTTTCCTATTCTTCATGTAAAATGCGCATTTGATTCTAACATTAAATTGGAGGGTTTGTTTATAGATTATCCAAAATAATTTATTGAAATGAAATAAAAACGGAAGAATTATTTACGAATGCAAAGAATATGAAAGAATAAACAGAATCTTCATTTTATAACTTCTAGCAATGAAAGAAAACAAAGCGGTTGAATTATCTGTAGAAGCAATGAAAATTGTTTAATTTTTACTGCAATGAAAAGTATTGTAAAAAAATTACATAAAAAAAATTGTAAATTTTTTTGTCAAAATCAAGGAAAGAAAATGTACGACAATTAAATTAGTACCATTGAAAAGATAATTTTTAAAATTTTAAGACGGCATCAAAATTCTTTTTCTACGATAATATTTTCGGAGGTTACCATTGAAAAACTAAGAAATTGTGCTTGATTTTAATGAATGCTTTGTAGGTGGTAATCTGCACCTGGAAGGATTTTTTCAAAGTTGCATTAAAATAATAACTCAAAGTGCAAATTTCTATCCTCTAAAGCACATTTGTACCAAATTTTGTAGCTACAGTTCAACGGTCTGCCCTGTAGAGTGCAACAGACAGACATACACTCACATTTTCTTTCTTTTATTAGCACTAAAGCTGCATGGACGATTACAACAGTTTACACCAGAAATCCAGAATACAAAGGAGTTTCATACATCAGAGCTTTAAAAATGGAATCAATAATGCAATTAAACTATTTAAGGAAATAAGAAAATTAGTTTAATTTTCCTTACAACAATTAAAAACAATGTTACAAATCATAATTTTTTTTAATTTGTTAAAATTTAGAAAAAATATTATATAATTAAATTGGTATATGAAAAGATAATTATTTCAATTTTAAAGTGGTGAAAAAGCATTTTTGAGCGATAATATTTTCGAAAAATATCTCGAAGAACTCCAAATTTTTGCTTAATTTTTAAGTAACTGAAATTTTAATCATCTGTTTGACTTGATTTTACCATCTTTGGAAATTGGCAATGATTTTCTACTTGTGTTCAAGGGCTAATGTGCCAAATTTCATCAATATCGGACAGAAACTGTCAACTTCAATTAGAAACAAATAACATTCATCTTTATATACATTAATAGAAACTAATAATAAAAGCGCCTGTATGCCGGGCCGGATTATCACATTTCTACGTCCTAGGTCAAAAAGCACTTAATTCTGCTCTCTCTTTCCTGGTGCATTCACCGCAACTATATAAATAGGTAATGTAAATGTACCATTAGTTTATTCATTGTGTATGGATGTGCTTAAAAACAGTGTTTTTTATGGTCTTGACTAAATAATAGTGAAATTTGTAAAAACTTTTATTGTAATTTCTTTTATATTTGCTCACTCCGATTGTTTTGCCCTAGGCCATGGTCTAGGTTTCCCCATGGAAAATCTATTCCTGACTGTATGCATAGGTGATTGCGACGTTCTACAAGACAGACCGTTGAGCTTATAGTTACAAATTTGGTACCAACAGACTGTGACGGATGGGAATCTATACACAAGAGCGCATTTGATATAGCAAAACATTTAGTATAACACTACACAATTCAGTATAGCAAGTAATAACCAGAAAACTAGGTCACCTCGCCATGCCTAAGATCCGGAAAAACTCAATAACATCCGCTGCAATAACTCCGAGTACTGAGGCCGGACTCCTAGTAGCCAATCACCTGACCACGGCCCAGCCTCTCCCGAGGCAGTTACGTACTATCACTGGTGGAGGCTCAGAGGAAAGATAACTAGAGAAATCAGCCGAACTAGTTTTTGGGGACAAGATAAAGTCACGTGAGGCTTGGCAGAAACCTCCCCTTTCCGTTCGACAGTTGTATTGATTTGTATAGCCGGCATTTAAATCCAATGAAGTTCTGATTGTTTAACTACAGAAATATAATGGTTGTGAGTTGCTGTGCCTTTGGGTGCACTGAGAGAGCAGTCAAAGGAGGTTCTGTTACCTTTCACTGGTATGTATAAATTTTTTGTTGCGTTTTTTTTTAATATAAAAGAGGTTTATTACGATGTCGTCATATGTATGATACAGTTTATTCATAAAACTAGAAACATTCACCTCTAAACAGCCCGAATATATGCAATAATAAATCTCAGTATCATTGTATATTAATAATTCAAACATTTATTGAATAATTATTTCTCCGAGCTTGATTAATTTGCATTTTTACGAAACCTATAGAATTTCTCTATTTGGCGATGTAGTTTGTGGCCAAACGAAATGTTTGTTTTGGTTTCATTAAACAGTAACTGTCAATGTAGTTTGATTTATTTTAGATTTTAATTGCATTAGGCATTTTTTTGTAAAGAGTTGCTTGAACTAAAATTAAATGCAATGTTTTAGCTAATTTAAAAAATATATGTAATGTTGAAATTTTATTTTTAATTTTAAGTTTCTACAGTTTTAGAATAGAAAATTTAATGACATTTGTTTTTTCCCTTTTAGTCGTATATATTTAGAAAAAAAGTTAATAATGACATACTCTGCTGTAAAGTATAAAACTTATTAAAATCATAAATTTATGTTTAAGAAATAATGATAAATAGCAAATAAAATTGCTGGAATAAATATAATATTTTTTGACATTCTATAACTTAAAAAATATATGTGTCTGTATCATTTACTTATTTATTTACTAAGCTTTTAAATTTTTCATGTTTCAGGTGGTTATGTATATTTTTACTTGAAGTGTTTCTCTGTTATTAAAATAAAAATAAAATATATACAGTATTTTACTAAATTTATTCCATTTCGTTTTTTCCTTCTTCCTTTTTTTATGCATGCCTGTAACTTATGGGTCATTTTTGAAAGTTTTTACCATTACAATAAAGCATTAATTTACTTTCTATCATTGCTTATTTTATTCAATTTTGTTGTAGCTTTCCAAAGGATGAAGAAAGAAGAAAAATTTGGGAGATAAAAATACGCAGAGAAAACTTTAAAGCCACTAAATCGTCCAGATTGTGTTCTAAACATTTTTCTCCAGACAGTTTTGACAGAGAGAAATTTGGTGGAACATGGTTGAAAAAAACTGCTGTGCCAACTGTTTTTAATTTTGACAAACATGTAGTTGAAAGGAAAATTACACGCAAACCATTAGTCAGGAAAACACCAGAACCTGAACCTGTTATTGAACAAGGTAAATCCAAAAATTATAATTTGATATAGTTTGAAGTTTTTTTTTTGATATGTCACAAAAATGTGTTTTTGTTGTAAATCTTATCAAAATGTTCTTAATCATCTGTCATTAGATAAGCATTTTGTCATAATCTTCTGAATTTTAATATTAATAAATTATAACCAGAGAAAGCTTTTAGTGCTTGCAAAGTTTCTCGTACAAATATATGATCCATGGTATTTTAATATTATTCAGATTTTAAAATATTTCTTGTATAATGGGCATTTTCTAAAAAGTCCAATTAAAATTCCATCCTGTATATACAAATAAAATGTCATATATTGTCTCTGGTTTCAACATTATTTACCACAAAATTATTTTTACTGTCTTTGGAAAAAAAAGCATATTTTTCTCATACTTAAAAGAAAATATTTAATATTTATATGCATTAAGGTATCCGCTACTTCACTAAAGCATAGTGAAACTATTTTGCAATATAATCATAAATTATTTATAAGCATGTGCTTTAAAGTTATGTATGCTCATTTGTACTAATATTTTGAAAAATCTGTGCCACATCTTCTGTCATTGTCCTCATTCTTTTATAAAGTATTAGTGGGAGTTATTACATAATATTATGTCAAAATACTTATATTATCATTTGAAAAGTGATCTAGTGATTTAATAGTAGTAATAACAAATAATATATTGATAAGTAAGCAAATAAATTCAAATACAGTAAGTTTTCATTTATATTTGTGCAGTTTTACATGAAAATTAAGTTTCCTCTAATAAGTATTTAATGCATGTTATTCACTTTCCCCTTCACATAACTCTTCCACTTCAGGGATGTACGTTTTTGTGTTTGTGAACATTAATACTATGAGCGTACATCTATGTGCACAAGTCTATATATTCATCTAGCTAATCTGGTATTCATCTAGCAATATTAGTTGCTGGTAATGACTAAGCACATTATAGTATCTATCAGACCTTTGCTGTGGTTTTTACCATGTCTTGGTAGAAAGCATTTTTTTCTAATAAAAGACCAATCCTGGATTCACTCTAAGGGGAAATCTCAACTTTTAATGACCTATCCTTTATTTGTTAATCTAATAAAATCTTTCTCTATCTAAATACGAATATGTGTGTATGGTTTTATTTGTGTGGACATTTTCTTCATCTCTGAAGATATGTCTCTCGTGATGCTTTTCATGTATCCACCCTTAATTAAATGAATTATTAATTCTCTTTTTTCAGCTACTAGAAAACGCAAGCATTACCTTGGTGATTTTGATGATGATGATATGAATTCACCAACAAAGGCACGCAAATTACTATCTATTGCTCAGAGTCAACAGAAAAAATGGAAAATGAAAATAAAAAATGCGGAGAGAAAAACCAAGAGGTTGGAAAAGAAACTTTTTACATTGACAGAAATGCTATCAGATCTTAAGAAGAAACGTCTAGAGACAGAACCAGCTGCTAATGTTTTAAAGGTATAGTTTTCTTTCCCCTTTTTTCTATTCTTTTTTTAAAATTCCTGATTTGATATAAAATTGTGACAATGTCTAAAATGGAAATGCCAAATTATAAAATGAAAGTTACAAGAAACCCTTGTGAATCTGCATAAAAATTGTCTATTTCCAAGCAGGGTTGGCATGAGTTATGTCACTTGATTTAAATTAGATTTAAATCACTGATGTTTTTAAAAAAACAAAATTGATTTAAATCAAAAATTTATGTATATATTTCTACATTCCGGTTCTTTTAATTGTGCGGTCCTATAGATCTGAACCTCGGATTAGAATCCCAGTCAGAACTTGAACCTGTATAATATTATTTGCGAGCAGTCCACCTGCAACTTTTATCTTTGTACATGTTTATCTATTTTATATATATATATATATATATATAAACTGTAACTACATCCATGTTTATTTTTGTATATAATTGTAAATGCATGTAATTCAGCATCATTCAACCAACCAGCCCCCTAATTAAATACACAAAAAAATGTAAAATTTGCTATTATGCTTAATATGTGAATATAATTTAATGACATTATTTTTCTTAAAATTTATTTTTAATAAGGAATTGTAGTTTTAAAAGTTTAATTTCATTGTAATTTTTTAAAAGTCTTTTGAAATAACTAAATCTTGGTTTTCAACATTTAAATCTTTTTTTTCCAGACAATGTTTGATGGACCAGCTTTAGAGATGTTACTTAGAGCATCTGGTCTTAAAAAGGGAAAGTATGCTCCAGAATTGAGAAGTTTTGCTTTGACACTACACTTTTATTCTAAGAAAGCCTATGTGTATGTGAGGAAAGTTTTCAAAACTTGTTTGCCCCATACATCAACAGTAAAAATATGGTATCAAGTAGTTGACGGATCACCTGGATTTACCAAGGAAGCTCTTGAAGTGTTAAAATGCAAAGCTGTGGAAGCTTCTCAACGAAACAGACAACTTGTGTGTTGTCTTATTATAGACGAAATGTCAATTCGAAGACAAACCGAATTAGATAATGGCAAATTATGTGGATACGTCGACTATGGAACTGACTTGGAAAGTCCTGAACTACCAATTGCTAACAGTGCATTAACATTTATGGTTAATGCAGTGAATGGAAATTGGAAAATTCCAATTGCATATTTTCTAATTGACGGATTGAATGCTATCGAGCGAACAAATTTAATTAAGATAGCTTTAGAATGTTTGCATGAAACCGGAATCAAAGTGGTTGCATTAACTTTTGATGGCCTACTTTGCAACTTTAAAGTTGGTAATGAATTGGGAGCAAGACTAGAGGCAGTCAATTTAAAATCAACTTTTCCGCATCCAATAACTGGTGAAGATGTATGTATTTTTCTTGATCCCTGCCACTGTTTGAAGTTAGTGCGCAACACCTTGGGATCTAAAGGTTCAATGTTTGATGCTAATAACCAAATTATAGATTGGAGTTATGTGGTAAAATTAGAAAAATTTCAGCAAGATGAAGGACTCTTGGCAGCTACAAAAATTCGAAATCGCCATATTCAATGGTACAACGAAAAAATGAAAGTAAAATTAGCAGCACAGACATTAAGTGAAAGTGTTGCAAATGCTTTGGACTGGCTAGCAAATGATTTAAAAAAAGCAGAATTTAAAGGTTGTGATGCAACAGTTCGATTTATTCGTCTATTTGATAAGCTATTTGACAGTTTGAATAGCAGAAATTTACTTAGTAAAGGTTTTAAATCGCCAATT
The DNA here is from genome assembly GCA_013235015.1 of Araneus ventricosus. Taxonomy (NCBI): domain Eukaryota; kingdom Metazoa; phylum Arthropoda; class Arachnida; order Araneae; family Araneidae; genus Araneus; species Araneus ventricosus. The sequence continues at coordinate 69,994 of BGPR01004234.1, read as the reverse complement.
AAAATGGATAATGCAAAAACTTTTTTTGATTTTTACAATGAATGTGATTTATACTTACGAAACCTAACAATATCAAAAGATGGAATCAATGTTGTCTCAAGCAAATGGAGGACAGGGTTTTTAATATGCATAGAAAGTGTGAAAGGCTTATATAAATAATTGATTGAGCCAGATGAATCTGCGCTGTCATTTTTAATGACATATAAATTCAGCCAAGATCACTTGGAAACTTTTTTTAGCATGATTAGAAGTCGTGGGGGATATAACAATAATCCTTCCGCAAAGCAATTCAAAGCAGCTTACAAGCAATTGCTAGTGAGGCACGAAATAGCCTCTTCAGAAAATGCTAATTGCATTTCTCTTTCAAAAATAAATATTCTAAGTGTAGGAAGTCAGGGTAAAAGTAAAAATAATTTTGTACAAAATATTAATCATGACAATGATCGTCGTTTAAGTGACGATTTGCAAATAATCGATAACTCTGAGGCAGCAACATCTGATCATGCTTACTCTAAAGTACCTTCCTCTAAAATATTAAGTGAGTATGTTGAAGATGTTGTTGTTTATATTTCAGGATTTGTGCAGCGTAAATTAATTTCTGCAATTAAATGTGAGGAATGCTCTGATGCATTAATATATGATGAGAATTCTGCAGAAAATTCATATCATTTAATAAATCGTAAAAATAAAGTTGGTCTTATTAAGCCAAGCAAAGATGTTTATCAACTCTGTAAAATTGGAGAAAAAAGTTTTCGCATAATTCAAGCAGCTGGAAAAATTACTTCAAAAAATGTTTTGGAATTGTTGATTGCGGATTCAATGAGAAAAATAAATGTAAATAATGTATTTTCTGTTTTAAATAATCATATATTAAATCAAACTACTTTCGATAATCATATTATTTTTTTAATCAAAAGTGTGTTATTTGAATATTTTAAAATTAGACTTTGTCATGTTGCAAAATCAATTACTGCTTCTTTGCGAATCAACAGAGTTAGAAGCAAAAATACTAAATTAACAATATTTAAAGGACATTAAATGGAAATTCTAAATCATCCATAAAAATCTAAAATTTGTAATGTTAAGAAATAAATTTCATTAGTAACCACTGTTTTTAAATTAAAGCTCACCTTTATCTTTCTTTTTTAGCTGTATGTTCCAAGTGCTATTTTTGTAAAAATACTGTTTATGTAGTTTACTAGCTTGAATAAATATGTTTATGACAAGAATTGGTGTCAATTTAATTAAATATGAAAACATAATGCAACAAGAAGAACCAGAAATCTGCGTTTTGAATTATGAGTACTGAACACTTTGCAAATAAATACCATCAGATGCAAGAAACTCGCAACAATTGTTACGGGTTGAATCAACATGACATGACCTGTCGTCAGGCAAAAATTGGTAAGTACGAATGCAGCAGGTGTTATTGTGTGTAGCATCGTTATAGCTAGATATTTTCAAGGTGTATGAGATCTTATCCCTACCCAAAGAAAACAATTTAAGAATATTTTGTTGTGATAAGAGTATCATTTCAATTATAAGTAAAACACTTTTACTGAAACTAAATAGAAAAATGAAGGAAAGAGAAACTGATCCTATAAAAACAGTAAAAGAAATGAATAGGCAAAGTCAAAACAGTTACATTACCACTTAAACGAAACAATAAGAATAGAAAATGGAACAATATTTAATTTAAAAAATAAATAAAATCTCATAGAAAATATAATTTTAGTATGCTTCCTTTGAGGTTAAAAATTTTACTACAAGGCTAACAAGAAAAGAAAAAGAAAGGGACAAAAATGGAAAATTTACGATAAGATTAAGTAAATAAAATAATTTGAGAACTAGATTACGAGCAAGATGTTACAGAGATATTTTTTTCACACATGTACATATCAAAATGAGTTAAATATTAAAGGAATCTTGGATTTTTGGTACACATATAAATCAAAATGAGTTTGGCTGAATTCTTGATTTAGTTAGATAAAGAAAAGGTGTAGAGGAGCAGGAAGGATGATTTAGCTATTAATCATACCTTCATTATAAAAATTAAAAATACTGTTACTTTCGAACTGCAGTTTCTTTCCCTCTTAATGTTTAACTATTTTAAATTCTTTAAAAAAATGACAAATTTTATACTGAAGTAAGAGATCATGCCAGTCTCCCAAATAATGCTTGTTTTATGAAAATTTTAGACATGAAATTCCTTTTACTTTTTGGCATAAAATTTCTCTTTGGCATGTGTTCAATTTTATTTTGAAATTCCCAGGGGAGGGGGAAAAACATAAAAATATTGCATTGTAATCGAAATTATGTATAAATAATTTTTTGTCCATACAGAACGTAGAAATGCTTGTAAGATTAATATAATCAGGTACGTGCTAAACTAGATTAAAAGCTTGTCAAATTAAGTGGACCTTGAAGTCAAGCACAGAAGTCTGATTTTATGTAAAATAAATGAACATTAAATACTACCTTCTGAAAATATAAATGAAACTGTGTAGAATAATGGAAAGAAATTAGATCGAAATTGTAACAAAAAAAACTTATTGCTTTAAAAATCTACAGTATCTGAACTAAAAAATATTAAATAATTATTTAATTTATGATTGATGGATTTCATTATTTTATTTATTAATTTGTGGGGAAAAGAATAACGAAATTCTCGGTAAAAATCTAATGAATCCATCCGTCCCATTTCGAAACTGTCTGGAATATTTGTATAATGCTCAGGACTTGCTTAATCGTATAAAACTACCAATTTTTTTGCCAAAAACGGCGATATAGTCATGGGTATAGCACTCAGTTGGCAACCTTTTATCGCCAAATTCCCAGTGTCACGTGACTTATCTTGGTGCTACTTTATTCAAGCCATTTCAATGGGAAGGCGCTCTCTAAGTATTCTTACTCTGAGGGTGGAGGGATCCAAGCCCCACCATCACTATACCCACAGGTGAAGCGACTTCCTGCTTCCTTATCCGGCAACAAGTCATATCCGTGTACTCGCAATGCCTCCCCCGTAGGAGATAGCAAGGAATAAAGGAACTTATGAAAATAATAAATAATTAAATTATTTTTATAAAGTTAATATTTCAATCACACAAAAAAACGTTATTAAATCGCACAGCAAAAAAGATTACTTCATAAAAAGAACTTGCTATGCGACTGACTAGAATGAGATTACAACACACGATTTTTATTTCATTTTCTTACATGTTTTATAACAAATTTGTTGATATTATCGTCAAATTTAGTTTTTTGGTTAGGTCAAATTCAGTAGATAAAACGGCTAGGGTTGTAAATCGTTTTTGACTAATGCTAGATCTTAAGTAATTTTTGTCCTCCCGCTGGTTTGGTGTGGCATTTTGGAGAAAGGGGCGCCAGCTCAAGGGTCGCCCGTCCTGGTTATCTGCTCATGGTTGAAAAATTACGAGGCTCTCTCCAAAATAGCACTCGTGTTGCTTCAAAAATGGACGTTAATATAACTAAATTAATTCAAGCACACACAATTTTTATATTATTTTCAATCTTAAGAAAGATAAACATTATTTTTAAATAAACATTGTGTACAGAAAGCCAAACTTCGACGAAAAATTCTGATTTCGTTAAATAAATCATTGCAATCAATTTTCATTTTGAAAAACCAGTTGGCCTCTCGTACCGTCCGCAAGTCTCTCGGTCTGGATCTGCAATTAGATGTTTTATTACAGGGGACAATTGCTTGACTCCATTAGGAAAATTCCGGTTCGCAATGAACAGAACAATTACAAGAATACTGAAAGAACAGATTTAAATGTCTATCACAGTTTGAAGTTTAAAATTACTTTTTTCAGGAATATTTATGGTTCCTCTCAAAAAGTAATTGTTGCCTGTCATTGACAGGCAATCAAAAGAATTTCTAGTAATTAAATAACTTCTGGTTTTCCACATACGAAGTAAAAAAAGATAATACATTGTATTGTATAATATGATATAATATTCAGCATCTTAAAGAATAGTTGTTCCAGTACAGTTTTTTAAAATAAAACCTCCAATCAAGCGATATCCTGAGTTAAAATGAAGTTTTTTATAAAATACATTGTTTTTATATTATTTATGAAAATTTAGTATCTCGGAAATACTGATTACATACTATATAATACTTTGTTACGGTAGTCAGTGTTCTTCGGTGTTCATAATATTGCATAACATTGTGCAAATATTATATAATATTTCTGTGCTATTGAGATCCCACAACGTTCAACAATGTAGTGGTGCCAATATTGCAAATTCTATATTCCTACACCGTTGATCAATGTAGTGGTGACAATATTGAAAATTCTACGTTTAACAACGTTTATAAATGTATTGATGACAATATTGCAAATTCTGCATTTAACAATATAACACAACGTTTTATTATTCCGTTTTTTTGTCCTTAGTGACCATATACGAACTGAATACCTTTGAATATGTCTGATTTTGATTCTTTGTCTTTTAATTTGATAAAAAACTAACTAGGTATTTTAATAAAAATATTACTTTTGAAAAATTCTCCATCCCAATTTTTACTAAATATAGAACATGTCAAAATTATCCGGTTTAAGCAAATTATCAGTTACGATGAGCAACTCGCACTATAAAGAAAACTATATCTCACATTTTTCTTAATGCTGAATTTTAACGTTCATAAACGAAATTAAATCCTTAAAACAGTCAATGTTTGTTGAAAAATAATAACTTTCTTTGTGTCCCATATTTTTATGGGTCTATTCTGGTACCCCTGGTTGGGTTGGGAGACGTCACTTTTCCTGCTGTTAACCTGTGGAAAAAGTGACCTCTCCCACCCCAACCAGGGGTACCAGAATAGACCCGTTAAAAGTAATTATTTTTGAACCCTAGTTCCATAATTTATTCCACTAGCAAAACGTAGTTACTAGCGAAAATCGTTCTCTCGTTGATTTCAAATCATATTATCAACTCAAAATTATTAAAAGTTAATTAAATCAGAAAGATAATTCAAAATAAGACGTGGAGATGCACGATACTTCGTATCAAGCCAAGTTGTTTTACCGCAATCTATCTTTGGCGTTCGAAGTCTCGCTGGTTGATGGATAAGGCGACAGGTTGTAAAGCAAACTGTCCGAGGCTCGAATCCAAGGCTCGTATGCGTTACAAATGTCAATTACAAAATGAAATGGAATGCCGATATAGAAACAAAAACTTTTTGAATCGCTAATAAGTAATTAGGTTTAATTTTAGGAATATTCATAATTTTGGGGAAATAAATAGTACGTATTAAAACTTGGTTGAACTATACTGCATATTTAACAATATTGAAATCCAATATTGAGCAATATAGGAAAAGTCTTACATTTTACACTCTGTTTCAATATTGTAACACAATATTATACAATATTGATTTTTCGAATTTTGCAATATTGAACAATATATTATTATTAACTGCTAAGAAAGCCTTGGCCTTAGAAGTCGCCAAAAAGAGCGATAAAAAAAAAAAAAAAAAGAGCGATTTTAAGTAAATATTTGAAGGCTAAAATAATAGGAACATTAAATTTAATATTTTCAAAGTATTCTTAAGGCAAAACATTAAAAAACTCCATTTAAAACATTAATTAATATCTTCTAACAGAGTGTTGAAATTTTGAAGATTCCCATTGACTTAGCATTATCACCGGAAGTTGATGGGCTTCAGCGGAAACCTTACTTTATATAGCAAATAAATAAAACAGAAAAATCGTCCCTAAAAAAAGTAAAATATAAAAACTTAAATATAAATTATGAAATTCATCTTAAAGATTAATAATAATTATTTACTTTAAAATACAATATGTTTAACATTTTTATTATTTCATTTGTTAGATTTAACCTTTTTTAAATGAAATTCTTCTAACATATTATTGTTATAGTCTGCTAAACTAGTTATTATTAAAGTTTATAATGCTACTCTGCTTACAAAGAGGATTTGATCTATAAATTCTTTAGAAATGGTATGTTTTCTAGCCTTCGCATTTTTCCTTACAATTTCTTCTTTGAATTTGATTTAATTCACTAATAAGGTTAAAACATTATGTCGATTATAGTTTATGATGCATCTATCAAAAATGTTTTTGACAATTAATTTGGTCTAACTAAGATCATAACTTTCTTTTTATATCATTTTCGGAATTTTACGTCCTATAACGTTTTCCTTTTACATTATTTCATGTTTTCACTTCTTGCTTTAATTTAATTTTAGATAATTTTAATAGTTTCCTTTTTCTCTTTAAATGAATATCAGTTATTTGGCGAGGAATCGTCGAAAATAATTTAACAAAACAAGCAGGCGTCGTTTTAGGGTCTCAAACAAAAATAGTCATGATAACCATATTTGGCGGAAAAATCGCCTTAAAAACTCAATTTGGCGACCGCACCATGTTTTGTTAAAAAATGGTTTTATGCATGTTAGTAAATATACTGGCGATAGCCCTCCGGAATGCAAGTGCAGCATGTAGCAGTGCGATAGTGTGCACATGTGGGCAACAGCGCCGGAAAGCTGAAAAAACAATGGAAAAGCGTACTTAGTGTCCGAGAAATATTTTTTTAAAAAAATAGACTATATTGGGCATTTATATTTGTTAATTCTAGGTTTAGTAGGGGTAGGTTTTGAATGAGTGTCTGCTGCCTGAATTTCAAAATTTGGAGAGCGCATCAGCTGGTTGATAGTTTTTGTAAAGAACATGGTCTGAAAGATAATGTGTTTTTCACTGCTAAACCAGTACCGCAGATAATAGCATATTCTATTAATTAACCGAAACTGAATTGACAGATGTCTTTATATAAGAGAAAATTAATGAAAATTTCAAGAGCAATGAGAAACGAGTTTGAAATGTATTTCAGATATATGATATGAAAGATATGACTTCAGAAAAACATTTAAAGAAATTATAGGGTATTTAAAAAATATTTGACTGATTAGTAAAATAATTATTGAGCTCAAAAGTTACATATATCACATATTGTTTAAATGTTTGATTTTTCGGATGACAAATATATGAATGAATGTTTATGTCATTATAGGTTATTTTAAAAAATGAATTTAGCGAAATGGTTTAAAAAGATGGAATGAAATATTGGGCCTTATTATTGATGAAAATATTGTCAAATAATGATGATGATTTACAAATAGACATCATTTTAAATCCAAAATTTTCACTAAAGAAGATTCTTTTAGTGTATCTTAACAGAAATGTAACCTTTTTTTTTCAAATTCTTTATTCTTGAAACGTAATGTCAATTTATGTTATAAATTATAATGAAGTATTTTTGATTTATGCACTGAATTGTGCATTTTGCATGGAACTTGACATTTCACTGGAACTCTCAGTAAAATTGAATTTAGCTGTTGTGTAGTTTTTGCAAATTTTTAAGTATTGAAATAATTGGAATTAAAGCAGAGGTAACATAATAGATGCATTTTATTAGATGCATCATTTTGGCCGGAGGGTTGCCATATCACTGAGTTTTATGGCAAACTTAGAAAAGACCAGATTTCTCAAGCAGTTACTTCTGAATCAGTCATCAATCTTCCCGAATCGAATTCGTCAATGCCCACAATCTCGAAATGACTCTCTTTGTTTTATCAAAACGTATGTGGTCTTCGCACTAAAACTTCCGATTTTTACAGTTCTGTGGCTTCTGACGATCAAGATGTTATTTTAATTACTTTGTGAAGATATTGACTCTTTAGAACTTTTTGACGATAGATACCTGGTATTCTAAAGGGACCATGGTTCTTCATCAAATTCATGCAAACATGGTGTAAAGGTGTTCTTATAGCTGTTAAAAAGTGTTTTTTCCCCTGTATTTTGGACCTTCCTGGATCGAACCTCGAGGCAGTCTGGATATTAATAAAATTAAATCACAGGCAAAAAATGCTTGTTTGTGTTGTTTATTTTCCGCCCTCCTCTTGTGCTGACATGCATATTGAATTTTTATTGTTTTGAAAGTTTTGGTTTTTTTTGATAACATTTTCATCTGTGGTGATTTTAATTTATCAATATATGACGATTTTGGTAATAACAAGAACCCACTTGTAAACGAATTATCCAACTTTGTGAATCTTTACAATTTAGCTCAATTTAACAATACTTTTAATTGCAATAATAAATTTCTTGATTTGATTTTAACTGATATTGATTTTAATCATATTTCTGTCTGGCACAGTGATAAACCTTTGGTTCCCAAGGATAAGCATCCTGCTCTATCAATTTCCATTTGTTTTGTTGCTGACCATCCCAATAAGAAGAATGTGAATATATCTAGATATGATTTTAAAAGGGCTAACTTTTTAACTATGTGGTATTTGTTCCGTGAGAGTGACTGGGGTTTTCTACTTAATTTTAATGACATTGACCAAATTTTTTCAACCAAATAATTTGTTTTTGTCATTTTGAAATGTGAATTAAATTTAATTTTTAGGAATACTTCTGTATCTTCCATAACATTGTATTTACAAAACATACGAAGATTTTAATTCAACATTGATGATGAAAAAAAAAGGATGATCTGTAGCCGAATCTTTACTGTAAATATATAGATTATAAAAATCTAAAAGTAGTCGACGAAACTGAAAAATATTCTACTCATCAATCATAATAAAACTCTTTTAAGTGATCATAAACAAATCCCAGATTGAATATCAAAACTAATTAATTATATTTTAAGAAATCGCAAGGGTTATTGCGCAATACATGCACCTCCAATTCTCCAGCACGTGAAATTACGTAATCGGAATAAACATCTGCCGATATTCGGAGAGTAAATAATAAAGGAGAAGAAAGAGACTTACCAATCTGGACTAACCCCCT
>BGPR01004234.1:41844-60745 GCA_013235015.1 Araneus ventricosus | reverse complement strand
GTAGCGGACGTTGCATTCCAGAAATAAATTGTCCGCATTAATGGAACGGAGCATGAGCTCACTTGCTAAATTTTGGCGTGCGGATATAAAATTTTTAGAAAAACTTATCTTCTAATTTTTGCAGTTAGTTGAGCTTTCCGGATACTTGAATGCCGGTTAATCGAGAATTTACTGTATTTAACCTAAAACCTAGCACAAACTATGATATAAAGGATGAGTTCAAGAGCAACTGTGTCGGTGATTTGGTTAAAATCGACAGCGTTACTTATGATGATGTGGTTTTGGCGATCAGGGAATTAAAATTTTCTCTAACTGTTGGTGTGGATAACATTTCTTCTTTTATTATTAAGGGATGCACAGAATTTTTCATTTATCCCCTTCTTATTTTGTTTAACCTGTCATTGAGATCAAACGTATTTCCTCATACCTGGAAGCAAACAAGAATTATTCCTGTTTTTAAAAAAGGAGATGCACAGGATTGTAAAAATTATCGACCCATTGCTATTTTAAGTCCCATGTCTTAAGATTTTTGAAAGTATAATACATAAAAGGCTTTTCCACCAAGTTAAGAACCTAATTTCTTCATCTCAACACAGTTTTATTCCTAAACGTTCAGCTGCCACTAATTTATTTTGCTTGACAAATAAGATTATTTCTTCATTTCAAATTGACTCGCAACTTGATGTTATTTACACCGACTTTTCGAAGGCCTTTGACTCTGTCGATTTTGGCATTCTTTTAAATAAGATGCATGGTCTTGGTTTCCATGTTAACCTGATGGATTGGCTTCATTCTTATTTATGTAATAGGACATTGTATGTTTATATTAATAATGCTGTTTCACGTGAGTTCTCGGGTAGGTGTCCCACAGGGCTCTAATCTTGAATCTCTGCTTTTTATTTTATTCATTAATGACCTTACTAGTGTTTTTATGTACTCTAAGTGTCTTTTATTTGCTGACAATTTGAAATTGTTTAGTTCAGTGAATTCCAATCTAGATGCTGTCCTTCTGCAGAGTGACCTTGATTGTCTTTTTAAGCGGCGCAGTCAAGAAGTTACACCTGAACATTGAAAAATGTAGTATTCTTAGTTATACTAGAAAACCTCAGCCCTTGAATCATGTTTATAAAATTAATGATCTTGTTTTATCACGCTCTGATTCAGTCACAGATCTAGGTATAATCTTTGATACTAAACTTGATTTTTGTCAACACATTAATTCCATGGTCTCTAAGGCATATCGTAGACTTGGAATTCTTAAACGCAAAACTAAGGAATTTTCAAGTGAGATTGCCCTGAAGGTTTTATACTACGCTCATGTACAATCCAGACTTGACTATATATATTAAGGTTTTTATATGTTGATCTAGTGTGTGTGTATTTGACTTTTTGACCCTTCCTTTTTTAATGGTTTTTGTTGATTTGGTGTTCTAAATTTTTTAAAAAAAAATTGTGTGATTTTTTTTTTAATATAATTTTAATGTGACAGCGTGCAATACGGACTCTTGGAACCTCAGTGTATTTTTAGTGTCTTTGTAATTGTGTGTTTTCATTTTAAAACATTTATGTGATTACATTTTTATAATTGATGAGGTTTTGAGCCTTGAACTGTTGTATTCTGTGCAGTTACTTTTTTTTCTTTGTGTTTTAATTTAATTTGTGGCTTGTGTTTTTTGTATGCTTTTTACCATGTACTCTGTAAATGGAGTCATCTCTGTAGTGTGCTTTCTATGAATAAGTAAATAAATAATAAAAATTTAAGCAGGCCTCTTCCCCTCTTCTTCTCTCTTTTAAAAATTTTATATATGATTTCATATGTTTGTCATTCATTGTTGTTCCTTGAATAACTGCAAGTGTGTTAATGGTTAATTCTATCTACACGCTGTAATTAAGAAAGAAAAAAAAATTAAAAAACTTTTGGTTGGACAGTAATTTTTCACCTTTGTAACTTATTTTTAAAAATATTTAAATTTTGAGAGAAAAAGCTTGGATTTTGTTTTCAGTAGTATTTATATGTATCTTAAGCCAGAGATTAATAATTTTGTGTCTTACAGACTAATGAACCTGACTTGCATCTCATTAAAAATCTAAAAGAGTCTTCCCATAAAACTTATTTACTATCCAAAAATGGAACTAGAGATTTCAATGCCATTGTTTCAGAAAGTGGATTATCAGTTAATACAGTCATCAGTCACATGACTGATGCCCTTAATGTTGGACTTCCTGTGCAGTTGGCTTGTTTTGGAGTGACTCAAGATATTTTTGATACCATATCAAAAGTAATTCGGTCTCCACCTATAAATGGAGGTAAGGTAGCATATACTTTCCTCAATATCCAACATTCTTTTGAAGCAGCACCTTTTATAAAATGCTTTGAATTATTTTAGAATGGTTATCGCATCATTCATTCAATTGTAGATTTTCAATAGTTATAAAAAAAATAAGCTGAACTTGTGTTTTTGATAAAGGAAATTATATAGAAAGAAGTTGCATGACTTGTGAATAGCAAAAATGTATGTTTCCACACTTCTTAGAGTTACGGAAAAAGCTTCTTTATTTTTTAAATGTAGAGTTTTACTGTACAGAATGTGAAATATTAGTTTTTAAAACTGTGTTTTTATTTGAACATATTTATTGCTTTTAGGTACATTAGAATCCTATCTAGGACTATTTAGCTGGGCTGAATGATGCATTGCATAACTTTCTCTTCTCTGTAGGGAAAGTTATAAGTCTATAGTAAAATGATTAGTTGGCATTCATTGAGAATTCAAATGAGTATCATTATAAAAATGGTTCAAAATTTTTATTGCTCACAGATGGTTTTCTCTTAGAAATTTTCTATGTCAATCTAGCATTTTTCTCTAACAGTCAATTTTTGTATCTCTAAATACTATATTTTTTTGTAACTGCAATTCTTGTAGAATATTTACATCATACCTTGTCATGCTAGAAATTGCTGTTTACTGTAAGAGAGCCATGTATGTGACAGATTTTGATGATGTAGAACAATCATTTTAATATCTTTTTATTTGAAAGATATATATTAGCATAGAGGCAGAATATTAGCACTTGTTATTGTGAAAAAGATATCAGACAATGGGGAATTTTTAATAATTATATAATACTTGCATACCTACCTTAACCTGAAATATGTTAGTATACTTAATGTTGATGACTTGCTACAGTATTACTTAACCATCACATATACAAAATAAATCTGTTAACTAAACCAGTATTTTAAATAAAATCCTTGCATACAATTTGCATGTAATTAAAAAAAAAAATTGATGTTGGAGATGCCAAATATTGTCATTTACTGTAACAGAACTAGTGTATCTCATATATTGTGACAAAATTGTCTTGTAGGTGTATGTGAATGCAATCCGATGAGCAGGACTTTAAAAAAATAAAACTCTTTATTTTACAAATATTCTAGGAAAAGAAACGTAGCACAAGCTTTACACAGCACTAGTAAGAATTCACAACAGAGATTATCATTAAATCTCAATACAGCGCTCAAAAGGTTTCTTATTAGCTCACCAGCTTGCTTGCTGATCAAAATCCAACTGACTCTTCTTGGTTTGAGAGCTTGCCTTTATACTTTTCAACAGGAAGTGACGTAATCTCTAGAAAGTTCATGAAACCAGTAGAAATAGGTGGAAAGTTTGAGATCCTTCTAGAAAATTCCCTTTGCCGCCAAGTTTAGCATCTCAGGGAAGTGACTTTATAGCTTTGTAACAATATGGTTAAACCAGATAACATTTTTCATTTTTTGAAATGGAAAAGTTCTTTAATTTTGAGATGGCTGGAATAAATGTTCTGCTTACAGACTTGATTTCTAGATGAGTGAAATCATCTGGTGTCACTGTGTGTTCCAGAATGTAGGTTATATTGACCTATTTATTTAGAATAATTTGGTAAAAAAAACTTCACCGAGACTGCCATCCTCATCTACTCAACCGATTTCAACAATTTTTTTTCATTTCAAAGGTTGTGACATCTAGATATGCTATCAAGGGTCGCCTGCCCCTCACCCACCCCATTTTCAAACGAAATAAAAAAAAATCTCTTCTCTTCTGTACATTGTCTATGGGTAAACCTTGTAGCAATCCCCAACCACAAGATGGATTTCAACAATTTTTTTACTTTCTCGTATACGAAGTATATAAAGAGAAAGTATTGTAATCGTCAAAAAATTCGAACTCGAGATTTTGACGGATCTCCACGTTTTAGACCTCCCTGAGTCCGAAAAACACAATTTTGGGAATTATGTCTGTATGTGCAATGTGGGGATCTATAGCTAGTAACATGCTTGCCGATGGTGATTTTTAAGACTTTATTCAAAAAGTTCAAGTTAGCTTTTGTAGAACAAACTGCAGAAATACTGAGATAAGCAATAAAATTCCTCATGGTGTAAAAGGACCAAATTAGTTGTAAAAATGATCTAATTTTTGTTTTATATTACATATTATATTCCATCACAAATTGATTTTGAAAAATATTCAGTCTGCTTATGGTTTTAAATGTTTATTTCAGATGTCAGTGATTTAAAATCCATAAAAAAGTTGTGTCCTCAGTTTATCAAATATAATCATATCAGAGCTGTTACTGCCATCTTAGAAAGCAAATTTAGAGTAAATGAAGTATCTTTGGAAAAGGACAGGAGTGCCAAGAAAACAATACCAGTGGTAAAGTATTTTGTATTATACCTATGAAACTATAAATAGTAAATTAAATTATTTATGAATTTGATATTTACTTTTGTTTAGGAAATGGTTTGCACATAGGAAAATTATATAAATGGTGTAAGTTAAAACTTCCAAGAAATATTTTAATTCCAATTATAGCATTTAGCTCTCTAGGAAGGTGTTTAGGAAAATGTGCAGTAGTGAGTAAATAAGTAGTGTTTTTTCGATTTATCTCAAAAATGGAGGGTGGTGGGGATAAGTGACTATTGATGACATATCTAGGGGTCATAAGCTTTCAAATGAAATAAAAATTATTGAAATCGATCCAGTAGTTGAGGCTGGGGAGGACTGGTCGTCTGGTTTTGCCAATTATTTTAAATATATAGATAAAAAATAAATTTTATATTTAAAGTATATAATGTTATTTTGAAAGAATGTATTTAAGTGCTTGTTGTTATTCTCTCGAGTACTAACATTGAATATATTTTTGCTTTTACCCTGTTAAAATCATGTAGCTGCTAACAACTGATTTGATATGAAATAGCTGTAACCTTTGTTATGTTATACATACTGCACATTTTGCCTATTGGAAAGATTTATGATAATTAAATAATTAATTTCTTTATTAATAAATGACATGAAAATATTTTCAATCTGATCAATGCATGATATATCAGATAGTTTTACTGTAACTCATGACCACAAAAGTCATCTTAAACCATCCTAGTGTATCTTGGGAATTAGATAATAATCTAAAATTAACAATCTATCAATAATATTTGAAAATTTAAATTTTATGTTTAATAAAACATTTCAGGTGGTTATATCTAACAATGTATGATCAAATTTGAAAGAAAAATGAAAATATTGTATATACTATACATAATATCTATTTTTTAAACTAAATTGATTTTACATTACCTTCAGTGCTTTTAAATTGAAGTGGAATTTGTTATAAAATGTGTTTTAAGATTTGCTTCTGTATCATTTAACATATTTTAAATTTTCCTTAAAGGAGGTGGTTAATCAGACAGAATCCAAGGAACTTGCGACTCATGTTAAAAGTGCACCAGTTGAGATAATTAAACATCAAGTAAATATTATATTTGCACTATTTCAGTTTTTGCAATATTTTATCGCAAAACTAGGGTACATTTGATTCTCATTTATCCTAAAATTTTGGAAGTAACTCACAGTTATAATTGAAATCTATAATTAAACATTTATTTACACTGGTTATGTAAGAAACTTCTTTTCATTTGGAATTTCATGAATGCTTTTAAATTTCACCTTGTGTTTGTCGCATCATAGCTGTATTTGGCTTTTTTATCCCTTATCAATCAGCCAACTGAATGTGTTCATTTTTTAAAGTTATCATTGCTAATTTTTTTTAGTATGTAGGAAAAATTATTCTTTTAAAAGTAAAAACAAATAATAATTCTCTTCCCCGTCCATCCTTGTAGACTCTAAACCCAATGGGTGGACAGGTGGACATGGGTCATGGTCAAATAATAATTCTGTGGTTGTGGAATAAGTTTTCAGAGCATACAATACTGTATGAACTCGTTGGAGTAAAGTGGGATTTGAGTTATATTGATTGAAAATGAGTCGTATTTCAAGAATATTTGGATTTATCAGAATGTTGGGCCTTTATCTAGCATCTGGTGAAATGTAAGAGACAGACTAGGAATGAAAATTCCAAATCTTCTTTGGATATCCAAGTGTCATAGTGTTAGTCTGCAACGAGTTCCTCCTCACACTAGCTTAAGTGTAAAATGAAGTTGCTGATTCTTTGATTATATCCGCTTCTACTTAGCCTGAACTAGCATTTACTAAATGAGGAAATGGGAAATCATGTGTGAATATAAAGCACATTATTATGCATTGATTTATATTATTGCGAGAGTACATTAGTGAGGATAATGACCTTTAAAAGGTTTGCTTGAATTTTTTCACTTATAAACTTTGCCTGCTGAAATAGCGGGCGCCATATTATATATTTTTTGAAAACGTGAACGGTATTAAAATTCTTGTATTATTTTAAAACAACTGATGAAGATGTCAATTGTAACATATGTAGATAAAGAAAATATAAAAAAAATCGCTCCATATTTCAGGACCGGAAAGTATAAAAACTGAACCGTTTAATGCCTGTGTGTCAAAAAATACAATAAATAACAATTTTTATACACCTTGTTTTAAATTTCACTAATCTGTACCAATTATTGTTTGCTTTTAATATTTAGTTTAGTTTTAAAAGAAAATAGTAGTTGATTTTGAAAGATGAACATAACATATGACCACATAGAAATGACAGTTATGGTGGGCTTCCAGCAATTCACCAGAAATTATTCATAAAGCATTTACTTATTGGAGTAAAGGTTTTAGAGGCTTTATAATGTTAAAAACTTTGCTTTGAACTTAAATGTGCGCAGTGAGAGAAATGGGCATGGGAGGTATAATTAATTCTGCCTACTTTTTTTTGTAATAACATATGATCTACAACTTTTCTGAATTATTTTTCATTGCTTTAAATTATCAGTAAAAACATTGCTCTGTGTAAGCTCCATAATTAATTTTGTGTAGTTCTAAAATGCTCTTAGTGAAATATTTCTTTGATTTTTTCCCCCTTTTCTTTAAATTTTGTTTTCTCTTCCAGTATGAAATTGTTCCTGAACCTACACAAGAACAGAAGGAATGTCAAGTAATTCTCTGTAAAGTTCCTTTAGCTCTGCTTTCTACAGTTCCAAAATTGGAGTCAACAGCCAAGATTAAAGAAAATGAAGAATCAA
Organism: Araneus ventricosus; assembly: GCA_013235015.1. Lineage (NCBI taxonomy): Eukaryota > Metazoa > Arthropoda > Arachnida > Araneae > Araneidae > Araneus > Araneus ventricosus. The sequence continues at coordinate 53,265 of BGPR01004234.1, read as the reverse complement.
TAGCTGAGATTGATAAAAATGAAGAATCAACAGCTGAGATTGATAAAAATGAAGAATCAACAGCTGAAATTAATAAAAATGAAGTAGGGCCCACAACTGCCGACTTTAAAAGAGGGATGAGAGATGAAGGTTTTCAAATAACTATTAAATCTCTACTGAAAGGAATTGATGACAAAATTACTTCAGAAGCTAAACAAAATTTTTATGCTCACATGCTTACCAAGTTCTTCACTAATCCCCAAAAGTTTCCCAATATTTCAGTTTTGATATTTATTATATTAGAACACCTTCAAAAAAATACAGACAATCATCTTCTTACTTTTAAAGATGACAGAGCAAAGTGCATATTTCTACTGCCTTCCGAAAGATGCATTGTGACATCAATTTATGAGACAGAAAAGAAATCTGAGGATTATTCGCAACAAAGACTAATTCAAAACCTACTAAGTACGATTCACCATGTAGTAATGTCTGTGAAAAACCGCAATGTTGGTGGGTTAGCATCTTTATGTCGAATATTTACAGAAATATGCAGAAGGGCAAGTGACAAGTTAAAAACTATAAAACTTTGTGTTGAAAATGAAACATAGTTTTGCCCCTTTCTTGATTGCTAATATAGTTGCCGTTTGGCAAGATATTTTTACGTCATCTATTGACAATTCTGGTAATTATCATCTAGTTGCTTAGCATTTAAATCAATGTTTTCCCACCTTTTTTTGCCATGCCATAAGCCTTTCTAAAATTCTTATGTGATATGTACATAATTTTTTATATTCAAAAATTGAATTGTTCACGGAAGAAACTTAAAGATAGGTTTTAGAAAGAAATCACTAGGAAATTAAGAAACACAGTATAAGTAAATGTTCAAAACATATTTTGGAGAAAAATGTTTCATTAAGAATATTTCAAATAAGTGTGAAATAATTTTAATCATTTTTCTATATTACTTCAATTATTAGTAATTTATTATTTTAATTCAGTTGGATGCTTGCTCTTAATGCTTGCTGCTAAGAGATTTTATTATTGGTTCCAATTTAGTTAGCTTCAGTCTCAAGTGTCCAGTTGTGTTATATCCAGATTTTTTTTTTTCTCATTTTGGAATTTCCCCCCTTAACAATCAAATTGTCCCCTGTGGAGCATAGCCCTGCATTGGGAAACACTTATTTAAATATAACAAAATATCTTCTATTTTTCTGAGATGAATAATTTTGAGTATAATAAATTTAATAGGATCAGTTTTTAGAAACACACTTTTATTAGCATTTTGCTAAAAAACAGCATTTTTTATTTTCTACTTTTTAGTCTTTTATTTATAGTTCATTATCATCATTATTATATAGTATGTCATTGAATCTTAAAATACGAGGTTACTCCACTCGTGTGGAAGTGAAATTGAATTAAATGAATCGATTTAGCGGTAATAAGTTCTGAAAATATTAAAATAGTGGATTTTCAGTAAGCACACATAAAAAGTAAAAGATTTCAAAACTTATCAGGAAGTGAGTGTAAATTGCGTACAAAAATCCATCTTTACAAACATGAAACAAGTAATGTTAAATAAAATTATATAAAAAACACACACTAGTGAGTTCAAGGGAATAATCTCCCTTACTCGCGTGCGCCTCGCGGGCGGGCGAGAGAACAGAAAAATTTTTAAATAAGAAAGAAATCTACTGAAATGAAATAGCAATAATTTCTTTCTTATAATTTATTTTTCTTAACCTAATAAATACACTATTATAATTTCTATGATTTGTTGTATTTTTTTAAACTGTTTGAAATATTGTCTTATTATTTTAGCACTTATTGTTTGAAAGGTTTTTTTTTTTTTAGGCTGGCTTGTAATGTCTAGTAGATCTATACTTGGCAAATTTTGAAAAATTGATTTTCTGGAAGTTTTCAATTTGTTTCTTATATTTCTTGTAAGAAGATATTTTGAAATACAAATATTCATTCTAAAACATAAAATTATATTTTAGAAAATAACATCAATGATATAGTTGCATTTTTTAAAGTATGCTGTATAATTAAATTATTATGAGAATTTTTGTGCATAAATTGTTTACTAGCTGGAATTTAGTATGCTTTTGGTGGGGATTCATAAGTTTCATTAGAGTTATATATTTTCTTTCCTTTAATTATTAAAGTGCATGTATGAATAAAACAAATTATCAGTTAGATTAATATCAAAACACAGAAAACAGGTTGAATTTAAAAATTTCCAGTTAGTCTGTCATTTGGGTCTAAATTCTTCTAGGGAATTATAAGGTTGGGAATTAATATTGTGGGAATTATAAGGGTATGAAATCTCTGTTATCTTTCATTCATTTGCATGTTTTTAAGATGAAAGATATATTTTATTTGCTTTTCAGAGGAAGAATCTATACTGCTAAGATCTGTTGCAGTAGGAGCTAGAAGAAAAACCAAGAAAATAGACGAGAGCCATTGGGCATGTAGTCAAGACGTACTATCGGAATTTTTGATTGTTCCAACTATACCAAATATTTCTGAAGCTTTGGTGTTCCTGAAAAATAAGATTTCAAGTTCAACAGAAGGTAAGTATCATTGTGCTGTATATAAAGTAATTTCGATATTTTGCTATTGAGGATTTTATAAAAGTGTTTAACAAAAAAAATTGTATGTACCTAATTACACAAGCTACACATTTCTAAGAACAAGATCTTTTATTCTGTTGCAGCAGGAATGTACAGACTCACAGTATTCTTATCAAATTGCAATATTTAATGTGCACCTCTCTTTTGAGGTCACTATAGCAAATACTGAAGATAAAACTGATAAGCAACAAATGACCCCCCTTGAATTTTCCATGGTGGACATAACAGCCAGTTATATCTTATACAAAGTGTAATTTTATGGTTTAGATTACCATCTGGTCTTTCAGAATGTTAATTTTCAAATGGTCGTATATTTTGCTGGAAAAATATTATTCAAAGGCATTGGAAACTGGTGTGTATTATGATGAGGTACCATGAGTCTAAAAGAATTGGCTGAAAGTTTTCTGTTTATCATTAAAATATATGCAGTGATCCATACTATTTTCAGGATAGGAATTATTTTGAATAAAAATTTTCCATTTTCTTATTTGCCATCCTTTTCAAAGATTATGACACACATGTAGACAATTTTGCACTGAATGAATGTTGTTCGGAAATAAATAAAAGGTTATTAAATAGAAAATTAAATCATTTTTTATATTTAACATTTTGCAAGAATTTATGCCTTTATTATAAATTTTTTCTCCATTTTTATATTAATATAGATTTTCTCAGTAAATTTCTGTTTTTTTTTAAGATGTATATACATCTATTTTCCAGTCCATAACTTGTGTTATTTTTCTTGTTTATTGCAATAAAACCAGAACTGGAGTGTTTTCCATAAATGTTCAAAATTTCATTCAAAATCCCTTCTGAACAAATAACATGACAGTTAGCAGAATGGATATTTATAAAAGAGCAAAGATTTATCTGTTGTATGACAATTATGTGTTTTTAAAAAATAAAACATTTCAGATTATACTTGTGAAAATTAACACGTTATACCATTGAATACTTTTGCTAAATTTGATCAGTTTATGAGAGAACCCTTTTGACTTCATATCAAAATTTAAAACTTTATAGCTGCTACTTGATAAAACCAACCTTTTAATGCCACAACTATCGTTTTATTGTTATTTTTTGTGAGTTTTGTATCCTAATCTTGTTCTCCATTCTTGCAAAATAATGAGTATGGTTGTAAATTGTGCTTTGTATATACTGTGTATAATAACAAGCATGTCAATCATCTTCTTAAAATTTTGTTTTAGCACAGTGTTACTCAGTTCTTTCCCAAATCTCTTAAAATCTTTGTGTTTTATAGAATCAAATGAGAAATTGTGGATGCTATCATCATCTGTTGCTATTCTGAGTGGTGAGCTTCCTTGGGATTGGATTAAAAATCATGTGGTGGATGAATACATATCACCGTGCTTGTCTAGATTTGGAATAGAGGAACCAAATGAAAAATATTTTACTTTATTTTGTGATCTCTCTGGCAAGTAGTTTGTTCTATTTTGTATTGCAGAATGAATTACTGCTTTTATTATTTATATTATTTCTCCGTAATATTTGTTATATAAGTACTTCAAATTTTTTTCACAAATACTGAAGTATCAGAAAGGTTTTAATGGACTTTTTGTGACAATTAATGACTTTTTGATTAATAAAAAACATGAAAATGAACCAAATCAAAAAAAAATTTCCTGGTGTAAAGTATAAATTGTGTGCTTTTAAACTTTTCTTTTAGTGTTTTCAAAAATTTTGTTAATGTTTTTTGGTAACAGTTCTTCATTTTTGCATTTTTATTCATAAACACTAAAAAGAATAATGTTGCAAATTGTGTATAAAATTAATTTTGAAAAATTTATTGACACTAACAACTTATAACTGTTGTCAAAAACATTTGACACATTCAGTTGCGAGTTTTAACAGTTCTTGTGTCCGAGGAGGTAAACAATAGAAATTAGAAATCTTTTTTTAAGTATCAGAAAAAAACAAATTTTGAAGATTTTTTTTTAAATTGAAAAGCATATATTTTTAAACTGTAAACTTTTTCATATTTTATATGTACATATAAATCGTTACTTTGTTTTAAAAAAGAAAAGCTAAAATCAGTGTTGAGATTTAATAAAAGTATGTTTCCTTGTTATTTTTTTAGTGGATGTTTACAATCTAAGCCATGGCTTGCCATTTGAGATACTACTAAAGTATTTTAGACAAAGACCAAAGGAAGGTATTAAATTTCTTTAATATTTTTAAAAGAAAAGTATCTTTTTCTTCTATTCATATACTGTGTATTTAAAGTCCGTCAATTCAGAAGGGCCCTAGAGCCAGTTCTAAGGCTAGAAGCTAAACAAAATTTCACTAATATGTGCAAAAATTCTTTAAAAATCAACTGAAAAAAAGTAATAGATGATTAAAAATAGTTTTTAGAAAGATGATAATAGAGGATAAAAAAAACACCAGATGTGAATGGATTAAAATGAGCCAATTACTGCATTTTTCTAATAATATATTGCTTATAAATGATAAGAATGCATAGACAATTATTCCTCGTTACAAGAATGCTTTGGAGACCAAATAAAATTATTATTTTAGAGGAATGATTAAGAAAATTAATTTTGGTTGTTTTAATGTGGACTCAATACAACAATATACATATTGCAAAAAATGCATCACCAGAGTGTTAATGATTGTTAAAGCATATAAAATTTGAAAATTCAGCTATACAATAAAATAGTTCACAGACCTGAGAAACTTATTTATTAAAAAAATATAATATTTCTGTTTGCTTATTCATTCTTTTATCTATTAAGTTAATTAACAAGGTTTGCATAGAGTCGAAAAGGATCATCATTTGTGGATGAGAGGCTTGAAAAAAATGCCCCTAGGGACTGAACTGATTGAAGACCTTCCTGTAATGTCAATAAAGTTTGCGATGGATTTGTGTCATCATCATTTTTCACTTCGTTTGTGATTTCGGACTGAATATCTTTTTCAGTAACTCCTGCAAAAACCATAAGATCATCATCCGCTGTTAAATATTCCTCCATGTTACTTCCAAAAATTTTCAAGCTGAGTTAAAGACTTTTGAAGGCTGAAAACACATTCTTCAGCATCTGAAACATCGTCATTTTTGGAATTTTCGTCATTATCAGTTTGCTTATGCTCCATGAAACAAAGGTCAGCTTTTTTCCCTAACTTCCCAGCAATATTGTGACATGCTCCCTTCACATTTATAGCTTTAAAAGGCTTTTCTACTTTATTTTCGATGTTCTTTTGTATCAAGTCCACCAATCGCCTTCAGTAATATCCCTTGAAGCACTTGATTATATCTGTGTCGAGAGGCTGCAAAATTGAAGTGCAGTTGGCCGGGAAAAAAACAACTCTGATATTTTGAAGTTTGGGAGTGCTGCGCGAGTGGTACAGTTATCTACCAACAGAATAATATTTTTTTTCTTTTCCTTTCGTCATTTCTTTCTCCAACTTTTGTAACCATTCACAAAACAATTTAGACGTCATCCACGTTTTTTTGTTAGCCTTAAACTCAAATGGAAGACTTGACATTTTTGAAACTTTTTGGCTTGAATGTCTTTCAAATAGCGAGAGGTTGGATTTTGTGTGTGTCAGGGCTATTCGCACATAGAAGTACAGTTAGCTTTTGTTTTGATTTTTTTATACCGTAGCAATTTTCACCTTAGAACGCGAATGTTCAATTGGGCAGGAGTTGAAAAAACAGTCCAGTTTCATCAGCATTATAGATGTCTCTTGGTGCATCTATCCTATTAAAATTCGAAGGTAAACAAACGTATGTATGTATGCATGTATGTATGTCCGGCTATCTTCTCACGAACCGCTGAACGGAGAAGCACGCGGAAAGTACCAAAAGATGGGGAATAATCCAAGGAATCCATTTCGGCCATTTAAAATTTGAAATTATAATTAGTTAAAAAGATATTAATTAAAAACTTAATATTGATTAATTCGCCCGTGCTGACATCTATCAAGAACTTTGGCATCCAACGTTCATGCAATTGTTTTTTTATTGACAACTTTGAATCCGCAGTTCTTGGAATTTTTTGTTTATTTATTTAACGAAACCTGGTTTTAATTTGTATAAAAAAGGGTTTTTTTTCTTCTTATTTAGCAAACTTGGTGTTTTGAAATTATAAACAACAAAACCATTTTCTGGTAAGTCATGAATATCGGTCAGTTACATGGCGCCATCTATTGAGCAAATAAAATAGAATTTTAAAGATATTAGTTTACAACAGAAAAAAATCAATGAAAAAATAATTAGAAGCTAGAAATATCAAGGAAACTCAAATAAAATTCAAAATTAATTTATTTGAAAGTAAACTTTTAAAAAAAGAATCCAAATACATTTTACAATATATGTTTCTGGTGTTTAAAATTTATAAGCATAAGAAATCTCGCGTTTTCATTCAAACCAAACTGCTTTAAGGTAGTGAAAAGGCTAGAACTGAAAGTTTTAATCCAACAAGAGAGGATTCAAAACAGATTTACGTTAGTGACAATATTTGTAGGGAAAAAAACATAGGCGGGCATATGAAAAAATGTGGATTCCGAGGAATGCTGGGTTAACAACGATTATAAGGTAATTAAAAGGTTGGATTTAAAAGTTTTAATTAAGCAATATAGAATTCAAAGGATTTTTTACGTTTTTGGGGAAACGTAACGTTTACGTTAGCGACAATATGTGTAAAAAGAATAAAGAAAAAAATCGTTTTCGTGCTTTTTTTCTTTTTCTTTTTTTGTATTAAAGTGTTTAATTTCGTAACGTTTGTTAGGGAAAGTAAGTGACAATATTTGTTGATTGTAGAGAAAAACGGAGGCGCGGCATATGAAAATATATGGATCCCAAGGTCTCGAGTGACCTCACTTCTCTCTGCCCGGTAATATCCTATTACTCATGATAGCCCGTGCAACGCGGGCCACACAGCTAGTATTTTTAAAAAATCTCCTTCATTTTACTTTGCCACCATTTTTAAGATGAATAATATAAATCATGAATATTATGTTATTTCATGAAATTGTTGCATGTGTTTGAATGCTTTAATATTGTTTTCTGGATTCTAGGTAGCAGTTTTGTACAAGATTCTGCTGCAGTTTCAATGATAAAATATCTAATAATTAAAAGGTTGCCGATCCAGGGTAGCCTCGCTGTATGGGTTGAAAACAACGAATCCAAATTAACAGAGGGAAACTTTCGAGAATTGTATCTTAGAAGAAATTTATATTACTGTAAAGGACTCAAAAAGGTTGAGGACATTATAATTGTGTAGCTTTTGCATTTAAATGTGTGAAGAGTAGAGTATTCATGCAGTTTCATAATATTTTATAGATAAATTATTTTGACAAAATGTTCCTTGTTTCGTAAAGAATTGTAAAATTTAATATAGTTCACCACATAAGTGAGAGTTCCTTTGTTAATCCTTTTTAAAAATTCTGCCTGTACATTCCAAATATGTAGAAAGCATTCTGCACTGGAGGCCATAATCTTTCTCCTTTGATAGCCTTGGGAAATAATATGAATATCTATTAAGATTAAGTTTTTTCTTTTGTCTATTATACATCTTGAAAGCCACGGAAAGTTTTTATTTTAATATGTGGCATCTACTTTTAAAATAAATTAAAGATAGCAGCAAACTTGCTGTATAAAACGGAGCCTTGAAAAGGGTTAACTGATTTTATGAATATTCTTCTTATTGTATGTTCCCATTCTAGGATGTTTAGTGTCTTGTCTCCATTTTTTAAAATACAATGCTGAAAAGATTATTCAAATATGAAAATAAGACTTATGTGTGTCTTATAAGATGTTTTGTTGTTATTGAAGTTAAGAAAATGGATGCTGCTCAAATTCGTCTTTTTCTTTCTACTATTTTGTAAATATGAAAAATAAAGATGTGGTATAAAAATCAAATTATTTTGTCTTGTTGATTTAATTACAATATGTTTGATTCTATTTTTGCCATTCTAAAATCCTTTTCAATGCATAAAACTGGCCTATTATGCTTCCTTCTCTTGAAATTTCCCAGGTGCTGGGATACAAAAGTTAAAAATTCTAAGAATCTTCAAAATTTAATTTGTGATCTATTATCTGAAAACTAATGAGAGCTTAAAGTTAAACATTGATATTAATAATCAATCATTAGATAAAAATAATCATAGATTCATAAAGAAAAAAGTTTAAAGAATGCATCAATTGGGAAAAGTAGATTTTTATTTGTGAATCAATTCTCAGTTATATTATAACCACATTCCTTTGATGAAATAAGTAATTTTATTTCAAATTTCTGAAATATTGAAAAAATATTGCTTGGTTTAAAAGGAGTTATAAAATGCAATTCTAGGTTCCATTTGGTTTGACTTATGTTATACAGTTTCAAAATAAAGGCACTTATGAAGGTACGAATTTAAATCCGGAATTTTGTTCTATAAGATAAAAAAAAAAAAAATTAAAGGCGATTCGAACCTGTGGTCCGAAATATCGTAGCTTGATTTTATTTTTTAAAATTTACTCTTAATTATATGATAACGATAACCACAAAAAATGTATTTGATATCGTCCCAACGCACATGTTTATAAACGCAGTAACTAAACCAAAAAAAGATTTAATTAAAATTAGACAAAAAATTTCACGTATACAAATTCATTATCACTGAAAAGCTAATTTTTTGCATTTTAAAATGGCGTAAAAATGGATTTTATGCAATAATATGCCCAGAGATTATTGAAAGAAAAGGTTACAATTTCAAATAACTTTTAATTAGAATTTAAACACTTTGGATACCGCCGTGACTCACTACTATTATCTAATTAGATTACCCCTTCTCTTCTATGGCAGTAGGGAAGGGGTCATCTGCGAGGGAACGTTCCGAAAGTAAGTTTCGTCATGCTTTGTCACAAGGAAGCTTTATTAAAAACAGAAGCATAGAATGGCATAACAAAATACAAACTTTAGGCTATTTTTCTACTTATTTGTCACCGACATTGATACATTTGTTGTACCGTGAAATCAATTTCAAAAATCCATCCTGCTAAAAATTGGTGCCCAGCGAGCGAAGGAAGTTCTTCACAGTTTGCACCTCTCCATTGCTTCGGAAGTGACGTCCTGATAGTGCTTGCTTCAATGCAGGAAAAACAGGAAAGTTTGATGGGACTAGATCGGGGCTGTAGGCCGGGTGATCCAGTCTCTCCCATCACAGGCGATGAATGTGAAGAGTTGCAGAAAGCAGGCTGTGAAGAACTTCCTTCGCTCGTTGGGCGCGGATTTTTACTGGATGGTTTCCTGAAATTGACTTCACGTTACGACAAATGCGGTCGGTGTCAAATGTGTTAAAAAAATAGACGTCGAGTTTCCTTACCCACAGGGTGTAAAGCATTACCATGAGTTTGCGATTTTGTAACTTAGTCAAGAAATAAATAAGAAGTTGTTTTATGAAAACGTCACGAGCTAAATAACCATTAATTTGAGATTTTGTAATTTAATCAAGAAATAAATAAGCAATTGTTTTAAGAAACCGTCATGGCTGCTTTAAAGGTCCGCAATGTTGCGTGCAAATACGGTTAGCACTTCACGTCCAAAACACATGGCCGCACACACAGACCACTTCCACGCGTCGGTTTCACGGTCCACAAGCAAGGTCCTCCAACCTCCATGTTACGAACTTCCCCACAAAAGTAAGAGAGGTCGTTCCGTTGAACCCTGTGAGGGCCTGGCCGGATGGGGGAGGACCTTCCTTCGACTTTTAACCTTCTTGCTGTAAGCGAGAAAGTCAGTTCTACCAGCGACGTTCCTACAGTGAGGTGTCACGCATTTTTCAGGACACATTTTTGGGATGAAGTAAAAGAACTCATGTGCACTGTTCCATGCCGAAGAGATGCACATTATAGTAATATATTTAGGAGCAGTGGCGGACTGGACAGGTTGCCAGCTTGCCCGATGGCAAGTGTGCCCCTTAAACATAAGCTGATATGGGCCCCCAGGATCTGTGTATGTGAAAGAGAGGGAAAGGTAAGATTTTTTTTTTCCTAGAGAAATTCCTGCGTCTTTTCTAAAGCAAACAAAATAGCAAGTAGTTTTATGTCCTTCACACAACCTTTTCTTTTTGTGCAAGGTCGGGACGCAAAGACCACTCATATCACCCCCGGCAAGACGGAAGAGTGACCCCTCTGAGCAGGAAGCTGCGGTCCTTGGAAATGTCTAAATAACATTCTTTTTTGTTGTTAGTGCTTTTTACAGTAGTAAAACTGTGGGAGAAGCGAACAAAGAAAATAGTCTACTTCGGACCCTCTGAAACTTACAAGGGGAGGGGAAATCATGTAATTTGACAAAATGGTATCCGTGGAACACTCGCAGGACCAGGAGATAGATGTATTTCTCTGGCTCTGGGACACTCGCCTTTTCCTTGGAGGTGGGAGGCTATGGGAGTGCTTTTTTGGGTATGTTAACAAGGTTGTAAAAGCAGTAAAAGGCTCTTTATTTCGTGGGTGTGAGGAGTGGTATTTCTGTTTTCAGTCAGCAAAGAAAGATTAGAAAATGCAGAGGGAGACTCAGATTTTCCCTCTCTTTACATTGCTTTTCTAGTATTAAATACTGACAGCGGAGAACAGCTGAATAATTCATCTTATGAACTGTATGGATTGAATTATGCCAGTCAACTTTAAATTCACCAACTTATTTAATTTTTGGTAAGCTGAAGCCATTAATTGTTACAAAAAAACCAAGAAATAAATTAGTTAAAAAATTGAAAAACAGTGGACAGGAAATGTATTAATATTTGAACTAAATTTTGATGTAGTATGTTTCGCATCTGATGAAATTAATGACTTAGGTTTTTT
>BGPR01004234.1:7009-31557 GCA_013235015.1 Araneus ventricosus | reverse complement strand
ATGCATCTTTTTATTCTATAGGTACAAAATACAAGCCAAACACTACGCTAAAAGCAAGTGGAGCTTTTGCCAGTGTTGTTCAATATAAGAGTACATTGCTTTCTTTGACCATACCACCAAAGGAGACTTTACACTCGGCTTCCTGCTGTGTAAAGTGCATTACAGCTTTTTTGGTATAAGCATCCAACACTAGTGAATTATTCTCTGATGTTTCGTTAATTTTCACAGCAAGACATTACAGTTATCTCCTGTAGATATGTAATGGGTATACAAGGAGTATCATATTCTGTAGAGTTCTTCAAGATCTGAATTAGCACCTTCCCGATAAGCTTCTCTTAGGAATGATAGCCTAGGTATTAGTACGCATTAATACGCAAATTTGATATGTTCTGCACTGCGTAATGCAGTACACGGTCGTAAATTACACACCCCAAAGTCCAAACGTCAGTATGAAAGTTACTTTAAGACTGATATAGAGAAGAGAGAGGTATTTTAATTCCACGCCTTCCTGATAATGCCGTGGAAGGATTTATCATCTCAAAGTTCAGCTGCAACAACCTTCAAAATGTCATTTGCCTGTAGATACTGAAAAGTAGATGTACATTTTGAAAAAAAACCACTTTCGCATGGCACCTGATGGTACACCACGTGCGTCCAGCCCACGCACTATCTAACTGTGTAAATAGCCGTGGTGGTACAAAAGTATACTAGAATAGATAACAAATTTATAAGAATCTATATTTGTATATACGTAAAAGTACATCTTGCCAATGTCCAATTATGACATTATCTCCACAGAACTTTATCACTTTCGCTCTTTCAAAATGCAACAAAACATTTACATCGAATTAAAAAAAGAATAATCAAATTTTTCGAGGAATGTCGTGGTGCAACAAAATAGTGTGGGCATTCAACATATTAACTACTCCTCATCGGTTCTTATGATAGAGAACGAAGAATCTCTGGGTGAATATAAAAAACTCAATAATTTAAACTTCTTAAATTGAATTTAGAAACTATAAATTTTAATTATAAGCACATTTATCACCATTAACGATGCATTTATATTCATTTTAGCCTGCTTAAATATTATTTTATTATTTTATCTGTAATCTGGGTACTTAATAAAGGTTTTGCAAAAAATAAATTAAAGTTTTAATTTAGTACATTTATTAAATTTTTTAATTTACCTCTGTACAATTGAAAAAAAAAAATGGTGCCAAGACTGAACTGTGACGTAGTGACTGGTAAACGCAACTGATTCAGGCTATCGGAGCACTGATTTGCTTCATGAAGAGTTACTGGTATATGTTGTGCCTAAAGTTTGAGGCCATTTCTCCGAATTGACTGCAATGTACTTTTGATTGAATGAACACCTCTAATGGTATGCTACTACTATGCCGTAAATTCATCACGAATTGAACTCCTACCCTTTCCTCCCTGTTAGCTCTAGAAACAAGGGCAAATTGTTTTATGTTATTAGTCACGGCTGCTTTAACGGTCCGCAATGTTGCACGCAAACACGGTTAGTACTTCACGTCCAAAACATATGGCCGCACGCACAGTCCACTTCACGCGTCGGTTTCACGTTCCGCAAGCACGCTCTTCCAACCTCCATACACGTGACGTCGAAGCGAATTCTCTTTCGCTTCGACGATTTTTCCTTTCCTTTTTCGATCGAAATATTGTAAGTTATATGAAAGCTTTTCCCTAGAGAGCGCCATCTCTTGGGAAAAGACATTTTTTAACTACGAGGCAAGCCTTACGAAAATTATTGCCCTATTTAACCTTGTTCCTAAACACATCCAAATTACGAAACAATCTGCAGCTTTATAGAACACCATATCTATACCTGAAATTTCACTCAATATATAATCTTTTTAATAATACATTTATTTCAAACAATCTATTTGCATAATCTAAGAAGCAGCTGAAAAATTACTAAAATGCACATCTTCATATTTGTTTAATGCAAGACCAACAAGAGATTGTCTGCATCCCTGTAAAGAAAGATTTTAAAATCTACAATTCAATCTGTTAAGTTTCCCTTCCATGAACTTATTTTAAATATTTCATTTCGAAAAACATTTATACATATATAAAAAAGACTATTATATAATATACCTATTTTCAGTATCATACACGTCACATAAAATGAACAAATTATACTAAGGGAAAAAAAATCACTAAATTTTTAAATATGTACCAAGAATAAACCAAGAAATTGATATATGTTTCAATTTCAACAATGTTCTAGGCATATAATATATTATAATAATTAAGATATTATAATAACTAATATATATGCTGTTAACATTTCATAGCAAATACCTAATCCCAATTACAGGGGAGCGAATCTCCGAATCCATATGTTTCTTATTTTATCCGCCTTAAGCGAACAGCTTGTTAGCCGGAAATATAATTTCAAGTGAATCTCTTATGCGTAATTTTGCATTAATAGTTCCCTTAAAAAAGTAATTTTTAGCTTCGAATTGCGATAGACAATTTAGCCCGTGTTCTTTAAGTACTTGTTCTGTTCCTTGTCTACATGGAGGTCCCTCATGGATTCAAGTAACTGTTCGCGTCACGTAACATCTAATTGTACGTTATCGACGGGAACTGCAATTCAACGAATCTGATTTCAACATCAAAATAGCGCGGCACGTTTTACGTCCAGCAGCATGTTAATTGGCTTAAAACATGCTGATGAAGTGAATTAAAACGCAGCAACCATAATCGTTCAGTTTAATGGATTATTTTCTTACATACTTACTATCTCGAGGACTTTCTTTAAAGATTTCACCGAAAAATTGATCAAATAATAAAAGAAAGTAAAATCCAAAAGGATATTATCCTAGCTTTCACAATGGAAGAGAAGGATGTTTAATGTAAATAAATGTTTAAGCAATGACAACGCTTTGAATTTCATTGTAACAATGAAAAGTATTTTTATAAATTATGACAAAAAATATTAAAAAAAGACATAAGGCGCAGTTCGGGTCCGCGCCGTAGACTTTTCGTGAAAACGTCGGGATAAAATCATAAAACAAGTGTTCCGTATTAATATGTAATTTAATTATCAATCTCTTTAATACAATATTTACACAGAGTAGTATAATGGTTACAGAATAGATAAATCACAAGCTACCACACACCCTTGCTACATGCGATAAACTTGCGATTTATCTATTCTGTAACCATTATACTACTCTATGTAAATATTGTATTAAGGAGATTGATAAGTAAATTACATATTAATATAATGTTACAAAGCTATAAAATCGTTTCCCTGAGACGCTAATCTTGGCGACAAACTTGGCAACTTGGCGATAAATTTGGCGACCATTTTGGCGACTTGGCGACAAAGTTGGCGACTTTGGCTACAAAAGGAATTCTCTAGAAGGACCTCGAACTTTCAACATATATATACTGGTTTCATGAACTTTCTAAAGATTATGTCACTTCCTACGTAATGAAGTCACTTCCTGTTGAAAAATATAAAAGGCAAGCTCTCAAGCCAAGAGGAGTCAGTTGGGTTTTGATCTGCAAGCAAGCTGGTGAGCTAATAAGAAACCTTTCAGAGCTGTGTTGAGATTTAATGGTAATCTCTGTTGTGAATTTTTACTAGTACTGTTTTAATATTTGTGTTATGTTTCTTTGCTTAGAATACCTGTAAAATAAAGAGCTTTATTTTTGTAATCCTGCTTATTGGACTGCATTCACGTACACCCACAAGACGAATTTATCACAATATTGTATTAAGGAGATTGATAATTAAATGACATATTAATACGAAATACTTGTTTCCCGGCGTTTTCACGAAAAATCTACGGCGTGGACCCGAAATGCGCTTTTCTTATGTTTTATTTTGAGTAGCTTTTGATGACCCCATATGTTGACAGTATATAAAACTACATTTCGCGTATGCGCAGTAAAACATTTACTACAAATGCTCATATTTCCCGTAATATTCAAATTTTAATACAATGTTTCTTTTACGTATTGTCAAGTATTCCGTAAGTTTCGTACATTTCGAAAGAAAACTCATCATGTTATAATCAAAAAACACGCGGAGTTTGAAATTTTCAACTTAATACCGATTTTTACTTATATTCCGATAAATATTTTTTTAGTCACTTTGGGTCCTAGTAATACTCCTCAAGCTCTTTAAAATGACACCAGAATCATCCTCCTAGCTAAACTCGTTTCCACGCTACACTTATTTATAAATTTACATAAAACCAATTCATACAATCACACGCATGCGCTTGCACTGGTACGATGACGTCACAGGCAAAAAAAATACTATGCGACAAACTCCTACAGATATGATCTATCCATTGTGGGGTCAACCATTCTTTTCACATTATTAGTCTCGTAGTTATTAGCGATTTAAATCTGACGGTATTTTGTCACAAAAGAAGGACGTTTTCACGTCAAAATTATTACAATCGTACGACAATTTAATTAATTGAAAAGATAGTTTTTTAAACTTTCAAGTTAAGTAAAAATAATTTTTGTGCTGTAATATGTTCGGAAGTTATTAAGAAAAAACGTCAAAATTTATATTCATTTTTAGTTAATTAAAATTCTAATTGGAATTTTAAAAAACTACTTCAAGGTGCAAATTTCTACCCACGAAGGTATGTTTATGCCAAATTTTTTTGCTCTATGTCTACCGTTGTGTCTTGTAGATTGCCAACACACAGACATGCACAGACACACATTCTCCTTTATTGTAAGTAGTATAATTTCAGTGCAATCAGTTTCGTTATAAACACCAAACATTATCATAATTGTTTCGCCATTGGAATTTCTTTTCTAGTAGAATTAATTTGTTCTATCATTATTAATGTCTTGTAGAATGTTTTCCACATTCAAAATTTCTGAAGTTTCCTCAAGGATTAATAAATCACATGAATCCTCAATTTGAGAACTTTCAAATCTATTTTCAGAGATTAAGCCATTAATCACTTTGCTATAAAATTCTGTAACTCTATTCTTAGTACAATTGTGATTCAAGATTTTTCTGACTTCTTATAATTAAAATTCCCAGAGGCTAACTAACTAAGGACACAATTTCGTTAGTAGTCAGTTTGAATTCTTTTCAAATCCTAGCTCTATTATTAAGCTATGTTCTAAATCATTTTCAGTACTGGTCTGATAACACTTAGACTCACAATAAAACGAAAACACTTACCCCAGCCATCTCCTGGACATCTAAACGAACATTTGGGAAGCGAGATAATCCATGCAGAAATTCTTGGAGTTATTGTCCATGAAGTCCGAAAAATGAGGGAAACACAAAACAAAGTTGTTACTGTAAACTGTTGAAAACACTTCGATGCTGTGATTAACAGGACCGCAGCAGTCCACGAAACTTTCAGAAGATTATAAACGTTTGAGGATTCTTTAAGAGAATTTTCTAATGAATTTATCATAACTGAAACTGTTTCAGTCTTATACAAATGGCGAACAAGGACGCATTCCGAAATGAATCTCGTTTCAAATAATGTAAAAAAAACATTGTTCGACACTTATTTCATTATGACAACAATGTTTCACAGTATTTCACCATTCAATAATAATTCAACAATATTATTCACATTGTTATGGTTTTTTCTTCGTCTATTTCTGAAACGGGAGTTGGCTGCAAAACTGTGTGTCTTTTCGTTAATAACTTCCGAAATTATTCAAGCACATAAATCATTTTTATACCAATTAAAAGTGCAAACTTTTACCTTTTCAATGATGTCAATTAAGTAGTTGTACAATTGTTTCTCTAATTTTAACGAAATTTTAAGAATATTTTTGGTATAATTTACAACAATACTTTCATTGTATCAACGCAATTCAAATCATTTTCATTGTTTAAACAAATATTCAATTGCGTTCTTCTCTTTCATTGTTTAAACACATCTTCAATTGCGTTCTTCTCTTTCATTGTTGAAAGCTGATGAAATATCCTATTGCATTTTGCTTCCATACTTTATTTCATCAAAATTTTAGCCGAATCTGCAAATAAAGCTCTCTGAGATATAACTTATATTAAGAAATATATCCACTAAGATGAATGGTTTATGGTTGCTATGTTTTCATTTTTTAATCGGCATTTTTTATACAGCTAACATTTTTATTTTTATTATATCCCACGGCCAAGAGTCTAGCCCCGGGCACCTGGCCCTCTCCCAGCAGAAATTAATCATAGAAAGGCTTACAAACATCGCCCGAACATGGGTGATATTTAAGGGTGGACGATATGATTTTTTATAAGAAACAAAAAGACTTATTTAATTAACAAACAAGCCCACTCTGGGGTCAAGAAATACAAACCAAAAATTTACATTAAAAGGAATAAAACACACACACAAAACAAAAACATATCTACAACGCCCAATGGGGCGGAAGATATTGTTCACCACCGCACAGCAACACAAATCGGAAAACAATAAATATTTAAAGTATACTAAATTGGGTAAAGTCAAGAAATGGAAAGGTTGAAACGAGAGGAAGGGCACAAACACCCAAGAACAATGCATCGCTCGACACTCACAAGATAAAATTATATATAAAGGGAAAAGCAATTTATATTATAAGCAGAAAACCATACAACAGAAAGTCAAGTCAATGCAAAAGAGACAAAAGGGAATAAAATATACACGCAGTTGAGCCAATCAATACTACTAATAAAAAAAATGCCTTTTCTCCCTTCCCCTTCTTTCATTCTTTCCCTATTAGCACAAGATATTGTACGATATCCTCACGATATTATTCGATATTCTGAATACCGCACAATATCGTGAGGATATCGTAGTAATATTGTACGGCATCTTGTGCTAATAGGGTTCCCTCCACAAAACCACGCTAACTGTATAGAAGAGCCACCAAATATGCTGGGACCGGAAAAACAGCAGACAGAACCAAAAATAAACAAAAACTAATCTCCCCACGCCTTTCTGAATCTCTTCACAAATGCCACCCGAAATTTCACGATGATTTTTTCTAATCTAACTCAACGATAATAAGTTATAATGGGTCTCAAAATCTGCCTTCATCTTTGATTTTATCCCTCTTCTTTCAGTTTTTCTTGAATATCTCAAAAATTGTTGAATTTTCAATTACATGTAATATAACAAATTATTTATCGTAAAATTTTGAACAAATACATGCTTTTTCCCCCAGCTTTAATAGTTTCTGCGACATTTAAGAAAAATTTATAAAAAGGGGGAGATGAAATCCAAGATGGTAGCAAGCTTTAATATCCAATATCTAGGAAACTATTGCGATATTCTTAACGAATAAAAAAATATATATTTGTAGAATTATCAAAATATTTAAAGAGAGAAATTAATTAGATTAAAAATCGTTTGGTCATAAATGAAATTAATTTGAAAATATCATTTGGCTGAAAAAGAAATTAAATAAAAATATTGTTTGGCATTAATTCTTTTCTAATGGTAATAAAAATAGTTTGGCAACGATATTGTCTTTTGCTAACGTTGCCTAGCAACGAAACAGAATAATGAGATTGAACATGGAATTCGATGTGAGAAGTCAGTGATGTAATGTTTTGTGATGTAAGTGTATGCGCTTGTTTTACATGTTTTGTGCTGTGGAGAACGTCCAATAAATGTATTATTTTTGATAAAGAAGGCTCCACGATTCTTCATTTTATGCTGAAATACATCACACTATTAAAGCTAAAACAACAAAAGCTCGCGTTTGTTAAGAACTTAACACTCTTTAATAATTGTGAATAAAGATTAACAACTACAAACATCATAAATGTATTCATTTCTTTCGTAACATTTGTTTTAGGGCGCTAATAATTAATTTTATCTTCCAGAGTGGCTTATTGCTATTCTAAAATAAAATTGTAATCACTAACCGAAAAGAAATTAATAGCATTTAACTAAAAGTAGTGTTAAATAACCAATCCGAATGATTGGCACCCCCGGTAGAGATTCGACCCTTCAGTCCAAAACATCGCAGCATGCAAAAAATTCACTCTTAATTACCTCAACGGTGACGAGCACACAAAAACGTATTTAATATCCGTCTTTGTGCGCGCGCAGTAGCTACAGCAATGGAAAGTACTGCGTAATGCGTACTTAAAACACATTTGAAAACTGACTAAAATTGGAACGAAACTGTACAGGAACAAAACTGTACAGGAACAAAACTGGTATTGTTAAAAAGATGATTGTCCTGAATTTTGATCCGGTGTCAAAAATGAATTTAGAGCAATAAAACGCTCCGAAATTACTGAGAAGGCGTCGTTTATAATTTAGATTTAATTTTCGACCAACTAAAATTCTTATTTAAATTTTGCGAAACCCTGTGTTAGTAAGTACCTGCTACTAGAGAAGAAACTAATTACCTAATTCGGTAGCTCTGAATCCAAGGGTTTTCCTTGTAGAGCATATTGAATGATTTTTGCATTAAGCGTGCCGCAGCTTCAAATTATTATCATGTTAAAGAGGTTCAAGTCCACTTTACTTTACTACAGTAGAGTCGCTATTAGTCGAGTCCCGTTTAACCGAGTTTCGCTTTAACCGAGTCACCAAGAAAAATCCCTTTATCCCATTCTGACCAGAAAATCAGAGTTTTAAGGGTTTTTTTCCCCTTCACTGTTACTTCTCTGATACAGCCATCACATCAAGGTGTTCTTGAGAACTTGAAAAGAAATTCTAGAAAAAAGCTGTTAGGACAGCTGATCGAAGATCTTGAAGAACGAAGAGTTGCAGAATGTCTGAAAGAGATTAGACTGAAGGATGCTGTGTATTGGATTACCGAAGCATGGGAAGGAATTGAATCAACGACTCTACAGAAATCGTGGGAGGGGGGGAATTTTCCATCAGAGCAGCCAAATGATGAAAATGAAGCATCTGATGACAAATCTTTGTTGAGCCTGGCAGAAACACTTCCCGTTTCTGAAACCCTTACTGAAAAAGATATTGATGAGTGGATGAACAGAGAGAAATTACAGATGACACGATCGCAGATATGGTTGAAAATCGCGCTTAAGAGAGCACTGATGATGAAAACTATGTTAAGCAAAAGAAAATTGCGCATTCTGACTTTTTCAAATGAAGAATTTTATTCCCTGTTTTTAAACTATAAGCACAGAACAGCACGCCGTCCCTTACCCCCGTACCCGTGACCAGACCGGTCATTGAACGGTTAGATGGGCAAGACACGGGAATTTTATTTAAGAAAAAGAAAAACAAAATAAACAAGAAGAAGGAAATATATACACTATGTACAGCACAGGCATTTTCACTTTTACACTATTAATTCGTAATAGTCTTCTTTTCTTTAGATGTTGAAATACCTTTCTTTTATTTGAAGGTGGAAAGTCCGGTGATTGAGCTACTTAGTTCGGCTCGCTGGGAAGTTGAAGGCTAGGGAGGCCGGAAAAGATCTCTGTTTCCGCTAATGAATTTGATAATCCCACGAATTTTCTGCCTGGAGACGAGGTTATCGGCGACCCTTTTCAGCCATTCTTGTTCGAAGTTTGGCGCTGGCTTCCTCATATGCCAAGACACTGTATAGATACACTCCGTGGCATATCGAAGTGCCGTGCCACGGAGTGCATCTATACAGTGCAATAATCGCTGTCAGACAGGTGAAATCTTTTGAGGTAGGCAGGGAAAGGTCCATGTTGAGAGAAGAAGATAACTACAAGCACTGGCAGTACACATAGTAAGTGCTGTAAGTATTCCATAAAAATTAATACATTGTGTGTAAATTTATATTTTATCTCTTTAATTAGTGATCATTTAGGTAAATCCCGTTTAACCGAGTGTTTCACTTATCCGAGGTAAGCTTGGTCCACATTAACTCGGATAACCGCGACTCGACATATACCAAAACGTGCCGTATTGCGTGAGTATAAGGTTGAAAGAAGAATCCTCGCGCTGGTTCAGTTATCGTGTTCGCATGCAATTGGAAGGACAAAAAGGTTCTTCTGAGATGGATTAAAAGACTTATTAAAGACAAAACCAGTCGGCAGGTCGAAAGGCAAAGTTAGATTCCTTTAGTTTGGAGGTATAAGAATAATAACATTTCGTGCTCTATTTTCATTATGGTTGGAACTACAAGAATGAAAGAGGGTGGAAGACACTGCAAATGACGAGAGCTTTGAAACAAGGTGTAACATGCATAGGTTAAAATGCGATTTTAATTTGACGGGGGTGGGGTGGGAAATCACATTTCAGCTCATAACTTATAAGAAATTGTAGCTATAAAAAACTTTAAATTCAAAAATTGATCGTTATGATAAGGCGATGATTAGCCTAATTTGAATTTTCTTTGTTTTTTAATTGTAAAGGAATGATGAAGAAATGAAAATTTCCACCCCCTTTGAGCTGGAAAGCACATCTTCGAACTCGGCCGAGATTTTCACCCTCCATACAACATATCCCTTGCTGGTAGAAACCTAATCAAATTATTGTAGTTATCGTGCTATCAAGATGAGGCAAAAGCTTTATAGGTATGCATCACTACAAATAATAATAAAGAAACAACACTTCGCCCTCTATTCTCATAAGGAATAGAGCTGCAAGAATGAAAGCGGTT
Organism: Araneus ventricosus; assembly: GCA_013235015.1. NCBI lineage: Eukaryota > Metazoa > Arthropoda > Arachnida > Araneae > Araneidae > Araneus > Araneus ventricosus. Next base: position 20,976 of record BGPR01004234.1, on the reverse strand, counting down.
GAAAAGGACTGCAAATGATGAGTGATTTCCAACAAGGGATAACATGCATAGATTACAATGCACTTTAAGATAGGGAAGAGGAGAGGAAGGGAGGAAAAATCAATTTTCAGATCATAACTTTGAAGCAATTGTAGCTATCGAAGAAGATTAAATGCAAAAATTGTTCGTTATGATAAGGCGATAATTAGCCTCATTTGAATTTTTGCTCTATTTTCAATTGTAAAACTTTTTAACGAAGGGTGATTTTGGGTTCTAGGGGTCATGATCGGTGAAGATCTGCAGAAATTTTCGGAAAGTCGTGTCGTGAGAACCATTGCAATAGGTAGAGTTCCTAAAAGTAAACGGTCTACACACATTGTAATGTTAATTTTTCATTTTCAGATTCCATAATAGTTATCGTGGTGAATTGTAAATGAATACTAAAAAATCGAAACTAATTACAATTAAAAAATCTACGTCTCAGCACACTCATATAAAAGCGTTTTAAGAATGAACGGCTTTTGTTTTTTTACATTCAAAAAACGTATGTGGATGGTTTTTGGAATAATGCCGCCACTTGAAGGGGGTGGCTGAATTGAAAGCGGAAAAGGAAAGTTCGCTGTCCTTGTTTCAGTCTGAGGCAGTTGCACGGGAAAGAGAGAAGCGTGGGGAATATGGAATGCGTGAAGCAAAAGGGCTCGAGAAACATCCTTCGGTGGACTAAGAAATGCAGGATATCGATCGAGATTCTGGACTAAGCTGTTGAGAACAACCAACGAGAGTTTTTTCTCACACTAAGTCAAAATGTTACGTTTTGTGCTCCGTAGAATAAAGAAGAAAACACATATTCAACATCTTCTTTTAACCTCATCGGAACCAAACTTTGAGACAGATCTCCAACTCTAATGATAAAACCACACGCTTAATTTCACCACCTAGCTCTTTGCGTTTATGAGTAATCGCATTCACATGAACGTGGAAAGGTTAATTTCACCACCTAGCTCTTTGCGTTTATGGGTAATCGCATTCACATGAACGTGGAAAGGTTAATTTCACCACCCAGCTCTTTGAGTTTATGAGTAATCGCATTCACATGAACGTGGAAAGGTGGGTGGATAGAATCTCAATAGACGTATTTCACACAAGATTTCATAGAAATCTGGATAATTGCAGTTTCGAGTTTACGTGTTCACAAACAGCCAGCCATAATTCTAAAAAATTCTTTGCTGAAATGTGTTGAATCATTAAATTCCTGAGGGCGAATGTTTTGACGATTACAGAACTTCCTCATTAAATGCTTCGTGTAGGAGAAAGTAGAAGGGATTGTAGATTTTTTGTATAATATTAACTAATTAAAGCATCAGAAACAGATGGTATTCATTTCCCAATCCATTATTTTTAAAATTTTGTCGAAAATAATTAGACTTTAAAGTAAATTTTTAAATTATGAGCAGATTTAATGAAGTATTAAAACTAAGTTTTTATGCCACATTGTTACAAATTTACAAAAAAACTTTAAATATATACTATAAATATATGGAATTTTTAATTAAAAGAGATTTAAAGTATTGTACAATCCCAATTAATGTCTAAAATCTAGTTTTAATATTCAGTTTTGCAGAATTTAGGGTAGTTTTTGTCTTCGTACACATCAGAATGAGAACTATATATAACTGATGTTTTTAACAAATTTGTACATTAATTATAAAAGGAAAAGCTTGAAACGAACATCACTATTAAAAACGAAACAGTCAGTGCAAATCTGATATACTTTATTTTAAATAATTTCACAGAGAAAGGCTTATCGCAAAATTAAAATAATTGAGGCATTTGTGTTGCCATTTACTTACTCGTATACTAAATATTGAAAGTGCTACGTCTAAACAATTCTACATCGAGATCTAAATGAATTTCCACGTTTTAAACCTCCTACAGTCCAAAAATTAGAATTATGTCTGTCCATACGCGAACATAACCGAAAAACGCAAGGAGCTAAATGAATGAAATTTGGATTATTATTATCGCCAACCAACTAATTGACTGGCCGGTTCAAGACAAGGTCAGAAGGTGGCCCAATCAATTCGAAATCATCCCATGCAGTGTAAAAATACCTAGCTATTTTTTAAAAAATCTCTTTAGGCTTAGCATTACCTAGTTCGCTCATTTCGAATTCATTGATCTTTCATTGGTGCCTCCAAAATGATATAATTTCAAACACGTGCCGACGTGATATTGAAATATAATATGCTCTAAAATTTACTCTAACTCTCTGGTCATCCTTGTACTGAAAAACCGTCCGTGACGTTTACGACGGCAAACAGAACAAACGCAGCCCTGGTCATTCTTTCGCCTTTCCCCAGAGCAACGGGCTTCGCTGCGGCGACAGTACACTCACAATGAAACGAGTTTTACAGACACCCCATCTCATGCTTTCCTGCGTTCATCCGACCGTTGTTGGGAAAAGACATTTACAGAGCACTGTTACTGTTGGTTTTTTAAACGCTTTTAATAAGTTCGAAATGTCTCATGTTTGCATGCATGTAAGGTTGGAATTTTGTGATCGATTTTTCACTCACTTCTTAACGCACTATATTTCTCAAATTTTGTATATTTGTTGGGTCTTGATGACAATGCAATATTTTTACAATTTTAGAGCGCTCAATTATCAATTTAAAAAAAACGCAAAATTACGTTTGCACTCGGTAGGTTTCAGTGATATCTATAGCATTTTTGAGAACTAAAATACTTTACACAATAATTTAAATGTTTCAATAAAAATAAGTATATCCTATTATCGATCTTTTCGATAAAATAATTGTTGGAATTAATTCATGAAAAATTATTTCTAAGATCCCAAAATATTTATAATTCTGAATTATGAGATAAATTAAAGACTAAAAACTAAAAAATAATAAATATAAAAAAAACTTTTTAAGTCGCTTTTACCAATACATTAAAAAAGAAAATAATAATTTTTTCTCAAAAATCTGGAGGCCAAAACAAAAATCGTAAAAACGTGAGGCGCTGAAAACAATAGGAGAAAGATATAAAACCACAATGATTATCATAAGAAACGAAATGTTATTAAACATTCATCATATAAAATATATTATAAATGTGATTACAATTTTAATTTACTTAGAGCTTTTCTACCTGCGCCTCACGCTTTTCCGAATTTTGTTCTGACATCCAGATTTTTGAGAAAAATTATTATTTTCCTTTTTAATGCATTGGTAAAAGCATTTTTTTAAAGTTTTTTTTAATATTTAATATTTTAGTTAAACACAGAATTCAAATTTTTTCTGTTTTTCACCTTCTCTTGTCCGCGTTTTCAATATTTATAAATTTTTATATGCGCCAAATTTCGGAACAAATCTACCAAATGCTTGACCATCGGTCTGTCCATTCGCGTATAAGTGAAAGAGCGAAGTTCGAAATAAAGCAAGCTGTGTGTCTGAAGTTTGATGTGTAGTTTAGACATTAACAGGGACTCCGTGGGAAGGAAAAGACCCAAAAACATACACGATTCGCTTCTCTGTGTTACGGAGTTTCGCACTGAACACGCCATGTTGAGTACGTTTACGAGAACGTAGAAGCGAGAAAACTTCCACTGAAGCTAGAAACAAAATAAGAAATCCTCTAGATAGAAAATGAATAAATGAAAATGAGATTGAGACATATGTAAACACGAGTCGCTGCTTATCACAAATTACCAGAAAATTATTATTCTTCATTACTAAAAAAAGAACTAAATTTTATTCTTAAAGAAGTGGTAAGCCAAAAGAGATCGAAACAACAGACTTCGGTATTGTGAAAGAGAGGAGAGGAAGCTTTCGGAAGTGGTAAGCCAAAAGAGATCGAAACAACAGGCTTCGGTATTGTCAAAGAGAGGAGAGGAAGCTTTCGGAAGTGGTAAGCCGCCTTAAGATAAGTTGGTTGTGATAAGGTTTCTCGGTCATTTTCAATTGCATATGATGTGTGCAAGTCGTTGATATTTTTAAATCTTGTACTGTTTTACAAGTATTTGATTAAGAAGGATGGTACTTCTCTCCCGGATAACGCATTTATTCTTGACTTGCACAACAAAAAGTCTTTTCTGGAAAAATATAACGGTAGTGGCCGCAGTTTTTTTTGTGAATGTTGTTCCTGATAACGAGGGAAAATGTTTTTTCAGAAGTCATTAAATTTTGAGAATTTGAGGAAATTTTATAAATAAATTTTGCGTCAAGAAAAGATTCTTTATGTAAGTCAAGAATAAATGCGTTATCCGAGAGAAGAACATCCTTCTAATCAAAGGTTGTAAAACAGTACAAGATTTAAAATACTCAACGACTTGTCACATCATATATGCAACTGAAATGACTGAGAAACCTTATCACAAACCAACTTATCTAAGGCGCGCTGCACACTTCCGAAAGCTTCCTCTCCTCTCTTTGACAATACCGAAGCCTGTTGTTTGATCCTTTGGCTTACTCGCCTCCGAAATCTTCATCCCTTTCACACAATACCGAAGCCTGTTGTTTCAATCTCTTTGGCCACCACTCAGAAAGCTTCCTCCTCTCTTCACACCGAAGCCTGTTGTTTCGATCTCTTGCCAGCAACCTGAAAGCTTCCTCCTCTTTCACAATAACAGCCTGCTGTTCTGATCTCTTTGGCTTACCACCTCCGAAAGCTCCTCCTCCTCCTTCTATACTGAAGTCTGTTGTTTTGATCTTTGCTTACTTACCTTGAAAACTTCCTTCTTTCTACACACGAAGCCTGTTTCTTGATCTCTTTGGCTTTACTACCTGAAAGCCCTTCCTCCTCTTTCAATACCAAACTGTTGTTTGATCTTTTGGTTTACCACTTCCTAAAGCCTTCCTCTTTCACATTACTCTGAGCCTGTTGTTTCGATCTCTTTGGCTTACCACTTCCGAAAGCCCTCTCCTCTCTTTCACAATACTGAAGCTCAGCACTAATCTTTGGCTTACTCACCTGAAAGTTTCATCTCCTCTTTCAATACCGGTCATGTTTCGATTCTTGGTTTACCACTTGGAAATCTTTCATCTCTTTCACAATAATTAGTTTGTTGTTCGATCTCTTTTGCTTACAACTCTGAAAGCTTCCTCTCCTCTTTTCACAATACTGAAGCTCTTACATTTTGATCTTTATTAACACTTCCGAAAGTTTCCTCCTCTCTTTCTGTTAATAAGTCTGTTGTTTTGATCTTTGCTGCCACTTGAAAACTTCCTCTCCTCTTCACAATACCGAAGCCTGTTGTTTGATCTCTTTGATCTCACCACTTCCCGAAAGCCTCCCTCTTTCACAATACCGAAGTCTGTTGTTTTGATCTCTTTATTACCTCCTGGAAGCCTCTCCTCTCCTTCCTCTTTCACATTACCGTCGTTGTTCGATCTCTTTGGCTTACCACTTCCAGAAAGCTTCCCTCTCCTCTTTCACAATAATACCGAAGTCTGTTGTTCCTTGATCTCTTTGGCTTACCACTTTAAGAATAAAATTAGTTCTTTTTTTAGTAATGAAGAATAATAATTTCGTAATTTGTATACAGTTGCACTGTGTTTACATATAACCAACTTATCATTTATCCATTTCTATCTAGAGATTTCTTATTTTGTTTCTAGCTCTAGTGGAAGTTTTCTCACTTTACAAGTACCCGTAAACGTACTCAACATGGCGTGTCTAGTGCGAAACTCCGTAACATTAGAGAAGAATCGTGGTGTTTTGGGTCTTTTCCTTCCCCACGAGTCCCAGCACGTCTAAACTACACATCAAACTTCAGATCAGCTGTTTTTATTTCTGAACTGCCTTTTCACTTATACGCGAATGGACAGACCGATGGTCGCGACGGTGATTTGTTCCGAAATTGGCGCATATAAAATTATAAATATTGAAAATGCGGACAAGAGAAGGTGAAAACAGAAAATTTGAATTTGTGTTTAATCTGAAGATAAATATTAAAAAATCTTAGGGTCAAAGCTTTATCAATGAGTTAAAGGAATATTATTTTTTCAAAAATCTGATGTCAGAATGTAAATTCGGAAAAGCGTGAGGCGCAGGTAGAAAAGTCGGCAAATTAAAATTGTAACTGCATTTGAGAAGATATTTTATATGATGAATGTTTACAATACTGTTTCTTATGATAATCATTGTGGTTTTATTTCTCCTAGTGTTTTCAGCGATCAATGTTTTTTATGATTTTTGTTGTTTTGGCCTCCAGATTTTGAGAAAAAATTATTATTTTCTTTTAATGTATTGCAAAAGGACTTAAAAGGTTTTTTTATATTGATATTTTTAGTTTTTAGTCTTTAATTTATCTCATAATCTGTAATTATAAATATTTTGATCTTAGAAATAATTTTTTCATGAATTAATTCCACAATTATTTTATCGAAAAAGATCGATAATAGGATATACTTTCTATTTTATTGAAACACTATTGTAAAGTATTTTTTAGTTCTCAAAAAATGCTATATTATCACTGAAAACCTACCGAGTGCAAACGTACTTTGCGTTTTTTTTTAATTGATAATTGAGCGCTCTAAAATTGTAAAATATTGCATTGTCATCAAGACCCAAATGAAATATATTAAATTTGGAGAAATATAGTGCGTGTTAAGAAGGAGTGAAAAATCAGATTCACAAATTCCAACTACATGCACAAACATGAGATTGAACTTATAAAAGGGCTTAAAAAACCAACAGTAACAGTGCTCGTAAATGTCTTTCCCAACAACGGTCGGACGAACGTAGGAAAGCATGAGATGGGTGCCTGTAAAACTGTTCTCATTGTGAGGTACTGTCGCCGCAGCGAAGCCCGTTGCTCTGGGAAGGGCGAACGAATGGACCAGGGCTGCGTTTGTTCTGTTTGCCGTCGTGTAAACGTCAATGGACGGTTTTTCAGCCAAGGATGACCAGAGAGTTAGAGTAAATTTTAGAGCATATTATTATATTTCAATATCACGTCGGGTACGTGTTTGAAATTATATCATTTTAGCTGCACCAATGAAAAGATCAATGAATTCGAAATGAGCGAACTAGGTAACAAGCGGTTTTAAAGAGATTTTTTTTTTTAAAAAAGCTAGCTAGGTATTTTTACATAATTGCATGGGATGATTTGAATTCGATTAGCCACCTTCTGACCCTTGTCTGAACCGGCCAGTCAATTAGTTGGTTGGCGATAGTTAATAATCCAAATTTCTGTCTTATTTAGCTCCTTGCGTTTTTTCGGTTATGCACTATGTATGGACAGACATAATTCTTAATTTTTGGACTGTGGTGGAGGTTTAAAACGTGGAAATTCATTTAGATCTCGATGTAGAATTGTTTGACGTGGCACTTTCAACATTTAGGTATACTAGAGTAAGTAAAATTACAAATACAAATGCCTCAATTATTTAATTTGCGATAAGCCTTTCAGAAATTATTTAAAATAAAGTATATCAGATTTTGTACTGACTACTCTGCTTTTAATAGTGATGTTCGTTTCCTTCAAGCTTTCCTTTTATAATGTACAAGTTTGTTAAAAACATCAGTTATATATAGTTCTCATTCTGATGTGCGGAAGACAAAAACTACTCCTAAATTCTTCTGCAAACTGAATATTAAAATTAGATTTAGACATTACCTGGGATTGTACAATACTTTAAATCTCTCTTTTTAATTAAAAATTCCATACATTTATAGTATATATTTAAAGTTTTTTTTTGTAAATTTGTACCAATGTGGCATAAAAACTTAGTTTTAATATCATTAAATCTGCTCATAATTCTAAAAATTAATTTTAAAGTCTAATTATTTTCGACAAAAATTTTAAAATAATGGATTGGGAAATGAATACCATCTTCGTTTCGGATGATGATGCTTTAATTAGTTAATAATATACAAAAAAAATCTACAATCCCTTCTACTTTCTCCCTACACGAAGCATTTAATGGGAAGTCTGTAATCGTCAAAACATTCGCCCTCAGGGAATTTAATGATTCACCATATTTCAGCAAAAGAATTTTTAGAATTATGGCTGGCTGCCAGAACACGTAAAACTCGAAACTGTAATTATCCTGTAGATTTCTATGAAATCTCGTGTGAAATACGTTCATTGAGATTCATCCACCCACCTTCCACGTTCATGTGAATGCGATTACTCATAAACAAAGAGATAGGTGGTGAAATTAACCTTTCCACGTTCATGTGAATGATTACCCATAAAACGCAGCAAAGAGCTGGGTGAAATTAACCTTTGTTCATGTGAATGCGATTACTCATAAACGCAAAGAGCTTGTAGAAATTAACCTCCTTCCCGTTCATGTGAATACGATACCTATAAATGCAAAGAGTTGGTGGTGAAATTAACTTCCCTACCATGTGGAATGCGATTACCCACATAAACGCAAAGAGCTGGTGGTGAAATTAACCTTCCACGTCTATGAATGACAACGGCAAACGCAAAGCATTAGGTATGAAATTAACCTTCCACGTTCATGGAATGATTACCATAAACGCAAAGAGCTAGGTGGGTGAAATTAAGCGTGGTTTTATCATTAAAGTTGGAGGATCTGGTTCAAAGTTTGGTTCCGATGAGGTTGCGCAGATGTTGAATATGTGTTGGTTTTCTTTATTCTACGGAGCATAAAACGTAACATTTTTGACTTTAGTGTGAGAAAAACTCGTTGCTGCCTCAGCCAGCTTAGCTCTCCAGAATCTCGATCGATATCCTGTATTTTAGTCCAATGAAGGATGTTTCTCGAGCCCTTACTTCACGCATCATATTCATCTCTACGCTTCTCTTTTCCCGTGCAACTGACTGAAACAAGGACATAACTTTCCTTTTTCCCCTGCTTTCTTAATTCCAGCCACCCCTTCAAGTGGCGGCATTATTCCAAAACCATCCATACGTTTTTTTGAATGTAAAAAACAAAAGCCGTTCATTCTAAAACGCTTTATATGAGTGTGCTGAGACGTAGATTTTTAATTGTAATTGCTTGATTTTTTAGTATTCATTTACAATTCACCACGATAACTGCTATGAATCTGAAATGAAAATTAACATTACAATGTCTGTAGACCGTTTACTTTTAGGAACTCTACCTATTGCAATGGTTCTCACGACACGACTTTTCCGAAAATTTCTGCAGATCTTCACCGATCATGACCCCTAGAACCCAAAATCACCCCTTTCGTTGCAAAAGTTTTACAAATTGAAAATAGAGCAAAATTCAACAGTGCTAATATCGCCTTATCATAACGAACAATTTTTACATTAATCTTCTTCGATAGCTACAATTGTTTCAGTATAGATCTGAAAATTGATTTTCCTCCTTCCTCTCCCTTCCCTATCTTAAAGTGTATTGTATGCATGTTATCCCTTGTTGGAAAGCACCTGTCATTTGCAGTCCTTTTTCAACCGTTTATTCTTGCAGCTCTATTCCTTAAAGTGAGAATAGAGGCGAAGTGTTTTTTCTTATTATTATTTGTAGTGATGGCCACCTATAAAGCTTTTACCATCTTGATAGCAAAAGCACGCTAACTACAATAATTCTGATTAGGTTTCTACCAGCAGTGATATGCTTGTATGGAGGGTGAAAACTTCGGCCGAGTTCGAAGATGTGCTTTCCAGCTCAAAGGTGGAAATTTTCATTTTCCATCATTCCTTTACAATTAAAAAAACAAAGAAAATTCAAATAGGCTAATCATCACCTTATCATAACGATCAATCTTTGAATTCCAGAAGTTTTTGCAGCTACTCTTAAGTTAATGCGAGCTGAAATGTGATCATATCCCACCCCGTCAAATTAAGAAATCGCATTTTACCTGGTATATGCATGTTACACCTGTTTCAGCCTGTCATTTGTAAAGTTCTTCCACCCTCTTTCTTGTTCTTTTGTAGTTCCAACCATAATGAAAAATGAAGCACGAAATGGCATATATTCTTATACCTCCAAAACTAAAGGAATCTAACTTTGCCTTTCGACCTGCCAACTGGTTTTGTCTTTACTAAGTCTTTAATCCATCTCAGAAGAAGAACCTTTTGTCCTTCCAATTGCATGCGAACAATGATAACTGAACCAGCGCGGAGGATTCTTTTCAACCTTATACTCACGCAATACAACACGTTTTGGTATATATGTCGAGTCGCGGTTATCCGAGTTACGGACTGCTTTACCTCGGATAAGTGAAACACCTGGTTAAATCTGTGGATTTTACCTAAATGATCACTAATTAAAGAGATAAATATACCACACGCAATGTATTAATTTTTATGGAATACTTACAGCACTTACGATGTACCACAACTTTTGTAGTTATCTTCTCTCAACATGGACCTTTCCTGCCTACCCTCAAAAAAGATTTCACCTGTCTGACATGAGATTATTGCACTGGGGAGGATGCACCCCGTGGCATGCACTTCGAAATGCCACGGAGACTCATGGCAGTGTCTTGGCATATGAGGAAGCCAGCGCCAAACTTCTCGAACAAGCACGGCTGAAAAGGGTCGCTGATAACCTCGTCTCCCAGGCAGAAAATTCGTGGGATTTATCAAATTCATTAACGGAAATAGAGATCTTTCCGTCTCCCCTTAGCCTTCAACTTCCCAGCGAGCCGAAATCCAAGTAGCTCAATCACCGGACATTCTCAAAATAAAAAAAGAAAAGTATTTCAACATCTAAAGAAAAGAAGACTATAACGAATTACTAGTAAAAGTGAAAAATGCCTGTGCTGTACATAGTGTATATTCTCTTGTTTATATTTTTCTTTTTCTTAAATAAAATTCCCGTGTCTTGCCCATCTAACCGTTCAATGACCGGTCTGGTCACGGGTACGGGGTAAGGACGGCGTGTTGTTCTGTTTATAGTTTAAAAATGAATAAAATTCTTCATTTGAAAAGTGAGAATGCGCAATTTTCTTTTACAATATGTTTTCATCATCAGTGCTCTCTTAAGCGATTTCAACCATATCTGTGATCGTGTCATCTGTAATTTCTCTGTTCATTCATCATCAATATCTTTTTCAGTAAGGGTTTCAGAACGGAAGTGTTTCTGCCAGGTCACTGTAAAGATTTGTCATCGATGCTTCATTTTCATCATTTGCTGCTCTGATGGTAAATTCCCCTCCCACGATTTCTGTAGAGTCGTTGATTCACCCTTCCCATGCGCTTCGGTAATCCAATAACATACAAAGCATCCTTCAGTCTAATCTCTTTCAGACACTCTGCACCTCTCGTTCTTCAAGATCTTGATCAGCTGTCCTAACAGCTTTTTTTCTGAATTTCTTCAAGTTCTCAAGAACACCTTGATGTGATGGGCTGTATCAGAGAAGTAACAGTGAAGGGAAAAAACCCTTAAAACTCTGATTTTCTGGTCAGAATGGGATAAAGGGATTTTCCTTGGGTGACCTGCTGCTGAAACTCGATTAAACGGGACTCGACTAATAGCGACTCTACTGTAGTAAAGTAAAGTGACTTGAAACCCTTAACATGATGATAATAATTTGGAAGCTGCGGGCAATGCTTAATGCAAAAAATCATCCAATATGCTCTACAAGGAAAACTTTTGGATTCAGAGCCACCGAATTAGTGTACTAGTTTCTTCTAGTAGTACTTACAACAGGCTTTCAAAATTAAATAAGAATTTTAGTTGGTCGAAAATTAAATCTAAATTATAAATGACGCCTTCTGTAATTTCGGAGCGTTTTATTGTTAACTTCATTTTTGACACCGGATCAAAAATTCAGGACAACCATCTTTTAACAATACCAGTTTTGTTCCTGTACAGTTTCTGTTCCAATTTTAGTCAGTTTTCAATGTGTTTTAAGTAATGTTATTACGGTATTTCCATTGTTAGTTGATTGCGCGCAACAAAGATTTATTAAATACGTTTTGTGTGCTCGTCACCGCTGAGGTAATTAAGAGTGAATTTTTGCATGCTGCGATGTTTTGACTGAAGGGTTTGAATCTCTACCGGGGTGCCAATCATTCGGATTTGGTTATTTACCACTACTTTTAGTTAAATGCTATTAATTCTTTTTTCATTAGTGATTACACTTTATTTTAGAATTACAATAAGTCAGCTCTGGAAGATAAAATTAATTATTAGCGCTCTAAAACAAATACGAAAAGAAATGTGAATACATTTATGATGTTTGTAGTTGTTAATCTTTATTCACAATTATTAAAGAGTGTTAAGTTCTTACCAAACGCGAGCTTTTGTTGTTTTATTTAGCTTAATAGTGTGATGTATTTCACATAAAATGAAGAATCGTGGAGCCTCTTATCAAAAAAAAAAAAAAATAATACATTTATTGACGTTCTCCACACAAAACATGTAAAAAACAAGTATACACTTACATCACAAAACATTACATCAATGACCGCATCGAATTCCATGTTCAATCTCATTATTCTGTTCTTGTTGCTAGGCAACGTTAGCAAAGACAATATCGTTACAAACTATTTTATTACCATTAGAAAAGAATTAATGCCAAACAATATTTTATTTAATTTCTTTTCAGCTTCAAATGATATTTTCAAATTCACTTACTTATGACCAAACGATTTTAATCTAATTAATTTCTCTTAAATATTTGATATTCTACAAATATATATATTTTTTTTATTCGTTAAGAATATCGCAATAGTTTCCTAGATATTGGATATTAAAGCTTGCTACTATCTTGATTTCATCTCCCTTTTATAAATTTTTCTTAAATGTCGCAGAAACTATTAAAGCTGGGGGGGAAAAGCAATGTATTTAACTAAAATTTTACGGATAAATAATTTGTTATATTACATAATTGAAAAAATCAAATAATTTTGAGATATTCAAGAAAACCCAAAGAAGAGGGATAAAAACCAAAGATGAAGGCAGATTTTGAGACCCATTATAACTTATTATCGTTGAGTTAGATTAGAAAAATCAGAAATTTCGGGGTGACATTTAGAAGAGATCCAGAAAGGCGTGGGGAGATGAGCGCTTTGCTTATTTTGGTTCTGTCTGCTTTTTTTTCCGGTCCCAGCATTTGCGGCTCCTTCTTCTATAAAGCACAAAGTTAGAGTGGTTTTGTGGAGGGAACCCCATAGTACAAGATGCTGCAAGGCCAATATTGCTACACGATATCCTCACGATATTGTGCGGTAAGGTCTAGAATAATGAATAACATCGTGAGGATATCGTACAATTTGGGGCTAATAGAAAGAATGAGAAGGGAAGGGAGAAAGGCATTTTTTTATTAGTAGTATTGATTGCCTTCAACTGCATGGTTATTTCATTCTCTTTTGTCTCTTTTGCATTGGATTTTTTGTAATTGACTTGACTTCTGTTGCATAGGTTTTCTGCTTTATAATATAAATTGCTTTTCCCTTTTATATATAATTTTATCTTGTGAGTGTCGAGTTGATGCATTGTTCTTGGTGCTTGTTCCTTCCTCTCGTTTCCAACCTTTCCATTTCTTTTGACTTTACCCAATTTATACTTTAAAGATTTATTGTTTTCCGATTGTGTTAAGCGCGGTGGTGAATTAATATCTTCCATTCTGGGCGTTGTAGATATGTTTTTTGTTTTGTGTGTGTTTTATTCCTTTAATGTAAATTTTGGTTTGTATTTTGACCCCAGAGTGGGCTGTTTGTTTGTTAATTAAATAAGTCTTTTGTTTCTTATAAAAATCATATCGTCCCATTCTTTAAATACGCCCATGTTCCCCAAGGATGCCTAGGCTTCCTTCTATGATTAATTTCTGCTGGGGAGGGCTAGGTGCCCGGGGCTAGACTCTCCTAATGTGGGATAATAAAATAAAAATACAGTTGTATAAAAAAATGCCGATTAAAAACACCGAAACATAGCAACCATAAACCATTAATCTTACTGATATTTTTTGTTTATAAGTTATATCCAGAGAGCTTATTTGCAGATTCGGCTAAATTTTGATGAAATAAAGGTATGGAAGCAAAATGCAATAGGGATATTTCATTATAAATACTGCAACTGTTCAAAGCACAG